>JAYMTJ010000119.1:0-20509 GCA_036897525.1 Pelargonium x hortorum
AATATACATATTTATCCGATAGATAAATCAATATCCAAATTTGAATCTCAAAATTCAAATAAATCAACTAAATTACTCTAAGCAAGGGTACTTGTGTAATTACACGTCAATAATTTCTAAACTTATAAATACGGTTATTTCTGATTTCGGTTACAGTGAGACGTGTGAGTGTACAGTAGAGTTCCTTGGTATATTAGTAGAAACAAAATAAAAAAGAACCCGCAACGGCCACTTTCTCGTTCCCACTCCTCAGTCCTCCCAAACACTCTCTCTCTCGCACACCAGAAAAGTACGGATATAGTGTGTTCTGCTCATTTCCAGCTCCAATGGAGCTCTCGTGCAGGTCCTCCATGGCGTCTCGCTTAGGGTTTCTCCTCTCCATTTCTCTGCTCCAGGCAAGCTTAGCTAGCTACCACAATTCTGCTTCTTCTCTTCTTGTGTCAGCGTCTTATTTTTCTTGCAGCTTAAGTTTTTTCTCGCTAGATTTGTGTTCCTTCATATGACATTTAATTTTCATCTTCTTTTGGTTGCTGAGAGAGTGAGAGAAGTTGAAATTGGAATTCAAACTCCATTTTCTCAGCTGCCAAACGGGGCCTAATTAGTTTGAAGAATTTGTAAATTGAATTGGATTTCCATTTTCCTGTTTCGTTCTATCAGTACTTCCTTTTGATAGATATAGCTTTGAAGCGTGAGATTTCGGGTCCTTTTTTCTGAGCCGCCAAACATTAATATATTTGTTAATTGATTTTATTTTTGGGTGATGATTTTGGGTCCTTTTTTTATGTTATGGTTTATAGGATTTTCAGGGGATTTATTATGTTATGTTATGATGTCAGTTTGACTGAATATGTAAAAATGGGTTGTATGATTTAGGTGATATGAGAAATTAAGCACTCTCCTGGATCAAATGGACTAAATTTGGAACATTACATGTGCAGGTTTTATTTATAACGGCTATAGTGAGCGCAGAGAGTTCTATAATGGCTCGTCTTTTTGCATCCAATGCTTCAACCAGGTGAGGTTCCTTTTGATGCTTAGCTGCCTATTATTTGTATAGCTAACCATTGGTCAGCTCTAGGAGTGAATTTCTCAAACTTAATTAAAGTTGTGATTTCCTTTTCAAATTCCATATATGGCGAAGCATAATTTCAAGTGTTATTCAAAACACTGTCTTCTTCATTTGGCTAATAGTTTCTGTTTGTGTGGATATGAAAAATCCCTTTTTATTTTTTATTTTTGGTCACATATGTTACTATGATTCCCTGGTTTGTTGTTGATGTATTTATTAGTCCCACCTAACTTTTCTGTGCATGAATGAGACTAACAGTGTTAAACATCTGTTTGTGCCTATCAAAATTAGTTTGGCAGTGTTGCATCTGGGGCTCTATCATTGGCTAGCCCTATGTTGTCGCCACTAGAGAAAGAAAACTTGAACTTTGGTATATTATTATCAGGTTCAAATGAATTGATTTGTGCCATTCGATATGGGCCTACATTGTCACTTCATGGAGAATTCTAATTGCTTATTTTGTCTCTAAACGAAACTAGTTTGGATATCACCATATAATTCAATTCTTCCTCCTCACATTTATGTTCTATTTAAGACATAATTGTGCGCGTTTTTTTTCTTTTTTTTCTTACAGTATCAACAATTCAACATCTTTTTTCTTTCTTTCTTATTGTCAATTAGGGAAAGACATTTGGAAGGATATTGTTCAATGTATGGCATTTGTGGACAGCGTAGTGATAAAAAAGTGCTAAACTGTCCATATAGCATTCCATCAGTGAAGGTAATTTTTACAAGAACTTTGGGCTCTCCTTTCATTGAATTTGTTGGTACTGGTGCAAGGATATGATAGGCTGCATCAGCTACATTTGGTATACTGTCTTATGAGAATCACCTTGTAATGCGATTGTTTTTTTCTTTCCCTTTTCGAACTTTGTAAGGGTCATGGCAATATATATATCTCTCTATTTAAGTTAGATTGTTCATTGACTATCACGGCATGCTTTTTAGATTATTCAGTTTGCTCACGATCAAATAGATATTTTCTGCTTTTGGGCTTTATTCATTTTGGTTGATGCCCTTTTGCTACTAGTTCGACATATGTAAACATTGTTGAGACTGTGAGTATTTGATTATATATTTTTTCTGTGCTTGTTAGCCGGATGATCTGCTTTCTTCAAAGATTCAAAGTTTGTGCCCGACAATTACTGGCAATGTTTGTTGTACAGAAACTCAGTTTGACACATTACGGGCACAAGTCCAACAGGTAAGATTTTTCATTGAGACATCTATTGTGAACGTTAACTGATTTGTGAGCCTTTACTATCTTGGCTGCCGGTGAACTAAAATCCTGCTTTTGACTGTGCTACGACATTTGATGCTATTAAATGATAATTGGATGGCATTACCATTTCATACCTTTTCGCGAAAACAACTTTGAAATGATCTACCATTTGTTCATTCTTAGTTGTTTATTCTTATTATTTTCGTGAAAATTGTTTTTTCCTAAAAGAACTTAAGTTAATTACTTATATCGTAGTCGGTTTTTTTTTTTTTTTAAATCTTGAATTAATTACTGATACTATAATGTGAATCAAATAATTAACATTATCAAATCTCAACACTTCAATGATTGTACATTTTCAAATTAGGTCATTCTTAACTCTTAAGTATTAAATTTAAAAAATTACCTCTTAAGATGAATATTATCTTCTTGATTACCATAAGGTTGATAGCATCTCATCACAATTTATTAATAATCTTTGTAACTTTTTGACAACCTTCCTGAAGTATACGGTTTAACCAAAACTTCTAACTATTTTTCGTCACTAAAATGCTTTCACCTCTTAATTATTTATAAAATCTCCCCAAAATATTTCAGTAACATAATAAGTTTGTTTACCAAACCATGTTGGGCCAAGCGGTTGAGATGCTTTGGAATCCCTTTGAGGTCTCGGGTTTTAGTCTCCATGGTGACGGTATCTACTATATATATATAAGTGCCTATAAAAAATAATAATAAGTTTGTTTCTCTATGCTTCTAATGGACAGCCAAAAATGTTAGCATGAGACATGTATTTGTTAATTTAAGATTTAACTTTTCATAAATATAAGTTGTATTAGATTGAAATGTCAGAGTATTTGCATGTCACAATTAAGTTGCATTAAATTAACAATCACATATCAAGGTACTGATTTGTCATACTTGATACTATCATCTGTATATTCTATAGCTAAAAAACACCATTACCTATTGTCTTTAAGTTCAATGATGGCTGTCTTTGTTGTTCGGCCACCATTTAGGACATCTTGAAGGCTTGTTCAACAGGCTAATATCCCATACACTGAAGTATGATCAAATATAATTTTCAAACTCAATGAGCATTTCGAGAAACAACGATAAACTGATCAAGTTATACTTATATATACATGTTAAAAACGTATGATATCCCTTGATTGAGTTATTTCTTCAAAATCCAAAAAAAATAAAAATGAAAGAAACTTGTGAAGTTAAACATTATCTTGCACGTATCATACAGATTATATGATTTTTCTTTGCAGGCAATTCCTTTTCTTGTTGGCTGTCCGGCTTGCTTGAGAAACTTTCTAAATTTGTTCTGTGAGCTTACCTGCTCGCCAAATCAGAGTTTATTTATTAATGTGACCTCTGTTTCGAAGGTTAGGAATTCTTACGAGTTCTTTTTGGTCATGTTCTAAATGTGCTTGTTTGTTTCAATACGCTTTTACTTATCTTTTATATCTTCTTCAGGTTAATAACAATTTGACTGTGGATGCGATTGATTTTCTTGTAACTGATGCTTTTGGTGAAGGGCAATACAATTCCTGCAAGGATGTGAAATTTGGTACCATGAATACACGAGCTATGGATTTCATTGGTGCGGGTGCTCAAAGTTTTAAAGGTATGTTGACATTGGAGAAATTAAGGCCTAAACTCTCTCTGTTATTCACTTATTGTTTATTCTTCCTGAATATGTCAATAGATTTTTCCTCACATCATATAAACTTTATCATTTCTGGATAGTTTATCATCTCCATCTTTAGCAACGCCAACTTCTAGTGTTGGTTTGCATTCACCTTCATCCCAGTGATTTCGTCGTTTGTCTTTGTCATTTCCTTGACACTTTTCACCATTTTAAAAGCTGGATAATGTGGTGCTCTCCTGGGAGTTGATTCCCACGATCTTTTGTGATTGAAAAAGCTTTCAAACTGTCATTATACGTAGATGTTACTTGTTGCTGAGATGTGGATATATGATTCCAAGGCTTAATGGTCAGGGAATCAGCTTACTACTTTTTAGAAAATCATAAATGTTTTATATTGCAATGTTATGCTAAAAGGTACTTTTTGTTGATGATTTTTTATGTAAATTGCTTAAAAGAATTAGTGCTTAAGCTCTATCCTGTAATATTTTGTAGTTTGTTGCCCTCTCAATCTAACCTTAGATACTAATTGCTTTTACATACCTTTAAAGTCCAATACTTTTACTCAACTTTTAGTGTTCTTGCATTGATTTCTTTTGGCAGAGTGGTTTGCTTTCATTGGTAGGCAAGCAGGCCCTGGTATCCCAGGTTCACCATATGCTATTACATTTCTGTCAAGTATTCCTGAACCATATGGAATGCAACCTATGAATGTATCTACTTACTCATGTGGTGACAACGCAATGGGTTGTTCTTGTGGTGATTGTCCTTCATCTCCTGCCTGCTCTAGTACAGTAACTCCTCCTCCTCACAAAGAGGGTTCCTGTTGTGTGCGAATTGGGTCTCTTAAGGTGAGAGAGATTGTTGGGGGAAGGTTAAACTTTCATTTTCTTGTTCACACTAAACTAGAGTTAGTCTTGTGGCAGACTGACTGTTTATTTATTTATTTTTATAATTATACAGTCATACTTTCCTCTGATAGGGTTTCACTGTCTGATAATTGCAGGCGAAATGTGTTGACATTGCTTTAGCTATCCTATATATTATATTGGTTTCTTTATTTCTAGGGTGGGGATTGTTTCACTGGAAAAGAGAAAGGAATTCAACTTCTAGAATGAAATCATTTCATAACGCCAGGAATGGTGGTGAACTCCATTCTGTTGACAGGCAAAAGGATGACGGTCTCCCCATGCAGGTGCGTGCTGATTCACTGCTCAATACAAAGAATGCATGTCTATATAACCAATTTCATCTCCGGTTATTTAACTTGGGAAATAATTTTTTAATTTATTTTTAAGTTGATAGATCGGGCTTTATTTTTTGTAATTTGAATTTGTTTCTTATTATTTATTGTCTTTCTTTGAGTAGTCTTAAATTCTATGTTAGTGCGCCTTAGCATGCTACATTTTTCAGGTCCTGCTAAACTAGCATATTAACTGACTCATGCACAGAACATTTTCCTTATCCAGTTTCTATTTTATCAAATAATTTCTGTTAGAACTTAAACTTTGTGGGCTCCCTTTGGATGCAAGTGTTCATTCTAAAAGGATTTGGTATTTGGGTAATGCTCTTCAATTTATAATTAGCCCAACTTTACTATCTTCCATCAATGTGGGACTACTATTTGTATTAAATTCTCTTTTGTTTTATATCATGCTCTTTGTATGTTTGTCTGTCTCATTTCTCTAGGTTATATTCCTTATGAGTTTCTTTGTATTTGTTGATTATCAGATGCTTGAGGATGCTCCTCAAACTAGGCACAGAGTCCAGCTTTCACTTGTGCAAGGATACATGTCAAATTTTTACAGGTTCCTGCCTGTGCTATTTTTGCATACAAGTGAAATGTTTTTTTTTTGTTTGCTTACTTTGTGAGTAACATACTACGTCCAGGAGGTATGGAACATGGGTTGCTAGAAATCCAACCCTCACGTTGTGCTCTTCATTGGCTATAGTTCTTCTACTTTGTATAGGTCTAGTTCGTTTCAAGGTGGAGACTCGGCCGGAGAAGGTATGCTAATAGCTTTTCTAATTTCATGTGAACATAATGTCACCCTACTCATTAGTGCTTCATTCGATGTTATGTTTGTGAATGCTCATTTTTGTCTAATCTATTTGAAGCTTCGTATATGATTGTTGAGAATATGAAATGCTATTGTTAATATTGATTTAAAATAGAAGCCTTTTATTTTTATATAGGGCATTGCAAGAGTTAGACTCAAAATTAATTTGGCAATAGCCTAATTTATGGAGCTAATAAATGTATTCAAAATAAGAGATACATAAACAAGTCCCATATATTATGGGATTCAAAATATCTCAACATCCCCTCAAACTCAAGGTGTCACTAAATTGACACTTGAATTTGTGAAAAACCATTAGAAAATGTACTTGATACAGGGATCTTTTTTTAATATTACTTTTCTTGGTCATTTATCAACATTCATGTACTTGGAAAATAGACATTAGTTTTTTGTTGGTTTTCCTATACATCAATCATGTTTTTAATACATCATGTTTCAGTTATGGGTAGGGCCTGGAAGTAAAGCTGCAGAAGAGAAACAATACTTTGACAACCACCTAGCCCCTTTTTACAGAATTGAACAGGTTTTTGTTGATCTATTTTGTTGATTATTTAATATTTTCTTAATTTCTTGCTATAATTTTACTTCGGATTGGGCAAGTAAGAGAAGGGTCTTACTCAGAGAGATTAAGGTTAGAAGGTGAAGACAATTCTCCTTAAAAGGATGTGAATTAGTAATTTTTGTAATCTTTTCAGCTCATATTAGCCACAATTCCAGCTGTTAATGGTACATCACCTAGTATCCTGACAGAAGACAATATCAACTTACTTTTCGAAGTACAGAAGAAGGTATTTACTGGGGCTTCTCATTAAGCTATTTTGACATTGCATTTAAATAATGTGACTGGCGATGGATATCAGTTTTGATTTCCTTTGTTACAAAGGTCAACTTTTATCGTCTTTGTTTGTTTTCTGTACAATTGTAAATTTCATACTCATTGGCTTTTACTCAATTTTGATAGGTGGATGGGCTGCGAGCAAATTTTTCTGGCTCAATGGTATCTCTTACAGATATTTGCATGAAGCCACTGGGGGAAGATTGTGCCACTCAAAGTGTTATTCAGGTTTTCAATTTGCACCTATGTATGAATTTAAAGAGTAGTTTGCAGTGTGCGGAGCACGAGGGGTGCAAGTTACATGAAATTTGTGATTTATTTTATGTTTAGCAGTTCATGTTAGTATTATCATCCAATTCATATATATTTATAGGAACTTGACAACAGGATTGCTCTGGGATTAGGGTACTTGTGGCCCATATTTAATGGGATGATGATCAGTTTCTTGTTTTTAGAAGTACCACTGGGATGTTATTTCTGTTACCAACCTGCCTTAATTAGTTCCATTAGTGGGGTTATATTAGCAGTGTCAAATGGCGTGAGTGAAAATCTTTTGTTCTTCTCCATGAGATTGAGAGGGTCTGTTCTCCTAGACAGGGTTAGGACAGTGAATCCTTTTCCTAAACCCACCAATCCTACAGCATACTACTAGTATGAGTTTACTTAGACACCTATATCTATGTTATAAGGACTACATCACTTCAGTTAGCTTTGTTTCATTATCTTGAGACACTGGCAGTGAAGTGTGTTGAGCATGAAAAATATAATATTTTGTGCTTCAACTACGTTACTGACAATTATTGTATTGTGGCCTGGTCCGTGCCTGTGCTCTTGTTCATGGTTTTTCTCAGAAAACATATTTTTATTGCACATCTATTTTGTGTTTTTGTCACCATGAAAACTTCCTGTAATTAAGAGATCTGTCTATCAGAAGTTTCTCATACAAGTATTAACTTGAAATAATAAGCTGATTGCTAGAGGGTGCTATTTTTGGTTAATCGTCATCAAATTAGTTTTCTATCATTGTTTCCTTTTCTTATTTTTTCTTTCTGGGTAGTATTTCAAGATGAATCCTAAAAACTATGGACCAGATGGTGACTATGGGGGACTTGAGCATGTCAAATATTGTTTTCAGGTATATTCTGATACTCCACCATCTATGGGTTTTTTCAACCTCTCTCTCAGTTTTTTATAGAGAAATTTTAGTTATGTGGATTATGATTGTGATATTCGCCTCAAAACGTACTAACATTAGGTGATGTCTTCTATTTTAGCATTATACATCTGCAGAAAAATGCATGAGTGCATTTAAAGCCCCTCTTGATCCAAGCACTGCATTAGGAGGTTTTTCTACAAACATTTATTAAGAGGTAAGTTTAGATCCACTATACATTAAAATTTGATTGCACTATTGTAATTTTCTCAACCACCTATGATATAATTCACTGGCTACTGCATTCATAATAACATATCCAGTAAACAATGCAATTGCTAGAGAAGGTAATGAAACTAGGAAGGCCGTGGCTTGGGAGAAAGCTTTTATTCAGTCAGCAAAGGTTTGCCCAATGTTCTCGTCATTTTAATTCCAATTTTCTTTTTGTTATGTTTTCTCGACTTTTGCTACTTATTTATGCAGGATTCCAATTCAATACTTCTCGTGATGTTCTAATACTTACTTATTTCAGTAGTGCATAAGTTTATTCTTTAGGTGTATTGTCTACATAATTTTGCCAATGTACTTGGAGATGTATCTGGGAGGACCGTATTAACAAATTGACATGTAACAATTACTTCTGTGGATAATTTCTTGACAATTATCTTAACACAAATTATAGCAAAATCTAATTGTTCAAGTATTATAAATAATGCAATGTTCAGTTCCAATTGGAGTAAAACCAGCTACTATAATTAAGTCAAAATATTTCTTGCTCCCATGTTAGGTAGCTACCAGTCTCAATGACTTATTCTAAGGTGATAATCTGCATTTAAAATGCCAATAACTTATCACTATGTCTGTGACTATATCAGATTTAGAGGCGAGTTTATTTGCCTACTAAGTTGAGGAAATTCAATTGTCTTCAATTGAAATTTGTTTGAAGATTTAGTTTTATACTTCAATGATCAATCTCTGTTATCATGTGCCATTGCTCTAATAATGTTGTCAAAAAAGGAATTTAACTCTGTTCTGGATGGTCAATGCCTCCATGTATCCTCTTTGTAATTGTGCTAATGACTTCATGCTAGATGATGGATTACACCTTCAAATTTTATGTAAATCACAGAAGCCAATTGTTTCTATCTGAGTCCTACAGTTATGTATGTTCTCCAACTTTGCTTGATAAAAGAATGTTGCAAGATGATACTGCTTGCAAACATTCATTTCGAAAGAACATATGATTAAGCATGGGTCATCGCTCTTTTAGTTCAGAAAAGTGTTTTTTTGCATAGAAAGCAACTCATCCAGGTTCACCTTTAGGAAGCAGGGTTAACCTTGAATATATATACCATTTGAGATTCCCGTACACATATTTTTGTAATATGCGGGCTACCTTTTGCTTGATTACTCCTAATCCTGAAATTATGTAATCTCTGTCATAACAATACTGGTAAAATTAAAATTATGTAATCTCTGTTATTTATTTTTTATTTGTGTGTGTGTGTGATTAATACAATATTTTTCTCTCGTTTCAACAATCGATTGTGGAGACAAGATTAGATATTGAATAAATTTTTGCTGGTTTCTTATTCAGTTTTTGGTCTCATTTGATTTCAGTTAAGCTATCTCGTGATGTTTGGTTACATCTCTCTGACTTTGTAGGATACGCCTCGTATATCTTCCTTATACCTTTCATCTAAGGTATGATATCATTTATGGTTTCACATTTCATCTGTCCGAATACAATCTATTGCATCTTGTTCAAGAATTATTGACGGCTTCTTATGGAATGCTTTATTATTCCAAACTGAACACTTTGTTGTACTGCAAGTATTGCTTGGTCTTTCAGGAGTTTTGCTTGTTATGCCATCTGATCTTGCATCAGTTGGACTTTTCAGGGCCATAGGTGTAAAGTCTACCCTTATCATTATGGAAGTCATTCCGTTTCTGTATGTATTCTTCTTCTGTCACGGCTACGAACTATCATATTCTACATTGTGTCGAACATGTGTCAACCATTACGTGCTCTTAAATGAACTCCAATTATGTGATTCGTATCCATGGACAGCTTGTTAGTTACAGTTTGTGTGTCTTTTCCATTCGCACTTGGTATTCCTTGTAAGTATCAAATAGGCGAAGTAGTATAAATACAAGTTAGCTTAGAATAGAAAGGAAGGGGTTGTATTGTGTCAACTGGGCTACTGCCTTTGGCTTTGCAGATTATATTCCGAAGAGTGTGTATGATTACAAACTGTCCTCAAATTCTAATCGTCTTCTCCATTCAACTACCATCCTCAGTTCTTCCTTTCTTTGATTCAAGTTCTACCTCCTTTTCGTCTCCAACCTCTTCAGGGCATAGCATCTGTATTGGTGCTGTATCATTATTCTTCAATCCCCATGAGTATGTGTTCTAACAAACTCAAAGGGATACTAACTTATTATAGGGATGTTATTAGTCATTGATGCCATAACTAACATCCTCAAAAGAAAATAGGACATTCATGGACAATTCTTGGAAGACAAACAAAACTCTCATTTCCTAACCGCAGTGAGTATTTGTTCAAATCTCACGGACTTGGCCTACTGGTCAGGGCGGTCTCCTCCCTTCTTGGCAATCGAACTTTAGGTCTTCCACCCAACGAGATCAAAGAGGTGTAATAGACTTTTAGTAGTAACTACCTCACTCTAAAAATAATAATTGCTCTGTTTGGATTGTTTAGTTTAAGTTTTGATTTACAGTTCCAGGTTTGTTATAGTTTTGTTATCAATCTGAACTGGAGGACTAAAGAAGTGAATGACCCCAATCTCGTACAAGCATAACATGTTACTAATATATCATGTTTTATGGCAGGTGAAGGTGCACTCTATGGAGTGGAAATTAATTATAGAGGATAGCTGATTCTTTTGCTAACTTTGTTTTGGAACCAACAGTTGTGAAGGTATTTGTCTATCTTCAATCTGGTTGCTATTTTTTTTCCTTGTTGAGGTTGTTATTCTTTTCAAGTAGTAAGCAACATTTCAATGGCTTCAGTTAAATAAATAGAACGTTAAGTGCATATTATTCTGTTCAGGTATGTTTCTTTCATTACAATATTGTTGTCATTATATGCATGTTATTCTGCCATTTTATTTTTAGAATTATATGCTTCTGAGGCCATCCATTCTCAGTTGTGCCCAAATATCCAAAACCCAAATATCACAATATTCTTCTAAGTGTTGGGGAAGAAACACGTGGACAAGCCATAAACCAAAAATCCCCAAAACTCGACCGACTCGGGGAATTCTCTACAAAGCCTAGTTCAAGAGTTACAACATATCAAGGCTACCTTGTCAATGGGTTTAGATTTTGGACACAACAAGGGATCGATTGATGGGCTATTCTTATTTGCTTTCTGTATTCTCTCCTTACTATGTACAATAAGTGATCGATTGATGGGCAACTCCATGCATGGCTTTCTATGTACAATACGTTATTATATAGATACGCTTCAGTTCAGCTGATTACACTATTACTTTTCAGTTGATGGGCTAAACTTATTTGCTTTGTGTACTCTCTCCTTAGTACTCAACTACTCATTCTCTTATAACCACGAACAAACTACAAAATAAACACAAATACAAAGGGCTGAATTCTCTCTGAGCAGGTATTCAAGGATTATATCCTGTATTTACAGAACCTGTTCTTATTTCGGGTTTTGTCAATTGCCATTTTATCAAATTTTACATTTAACATCCGCCTAAATATGGTTGTCACGGACAAGCCAGCACTGGGGAATCCTACAACTAAATTTGGCTGTCACGGACAAGCCAGCGCAAGCTAAATTTATGTTATCGTTTCTGTTTATCAATCCATTTTTAATGTCATTGCTCATCTTAGTATCTTGATCCAAACTTATAACGAGTACTTCAAATCTTCTTCTTATAGTATTTTGAAACAATACCACTACTTTCCAACGGCATGATTGCATATTATTCTTCTCAAGATCGCACATTCAAGATTAAATGTTTTTATAATGCATTTTCTTACATTTTACAATTCGGATAGTATGTGCATAAAATGGAACATTAAATTCTCTACAAGAGATCTGGTCTTATACACATTTGCAAATAGAAGTCCCTTGTTGAAAATAAATATCGGCAACTGAATTTTGTTGTCCGTTACTAAAAATGAGAATAGGCGTCAAACATATATGTATATGATATTTCCCCCAATTAGACATTTACCATGTTAGTTAGCAATTCTTTGATTTTGTTTCTTTTTTGTTGGATTCGTTTGTGCTGCATTGAGATTGCTTCTGGTCTCCGCAACGTGGTTACTCCATCTCTCAATCTCTCTGTACATTTTTATTTCGAACGGTTTTTTTGTCTGATCTGTTGTGATTTCTCGATCTATATTCTACAGTTTAGACAAGTGAATCACATCTAAATTTTTTTATAATCATGGGAAAGGCAGAGAGCTTGGCCTAGTTGTTGCTTAGATCAATAACTGAATGGTTACTGTATTTGACCAGTTTGCATTCATGACGAGCTTACTTTGATATGCTATTTAGCTTGTTTATTCTCGTTTTTAGTGAATGGGTTTTTATTTTTATCTTATATTTGAATGTTATCATGGAAAAGTAAGACAGCTAGGCCTACTTCTTTCTTAACTAACTTGTTACTGTTCAATGGTTCGCCTTAATGACGACCTAGCATTGAATTGCTGGTCGATTGAGATTGCATTGATTGTCTCACCTTGGATACCTTGTCTTTTTTTATAAGCAAGCGTACCAACCGACATTCGAACCTGAGATCTCTAAACAATCAAGTGCCTTAAGCCACTTGCCCTAATGGTAGTTGGTCAAAACCTTGTCTTAATAGTATGCTTTTGATCTGTCATAAGTCTGTGAAATGACAGATCAAAAGCATATATTTTCATGACTGATCAAGAAGAAGATAATGAGGATGAGTATAGTGATAGTGAATTACTATTTTACATGAAAGTTCTTATGTTGAAATATTACTTTATTTTTACTTTATAAAGTGTAGCACATATTAGTATTTCGAACATCTAAAAGTAAAAAACTAGCTCCTGTATTGTCTTCTACAAGTGTTCATTTTGACTTTTAAGTAATGCACATGTGTTGTACACTTGTCTTCTTCAGCTTTTTTTGCTAGTATCATGTGTTAATCTTGTAACCCCTTTCCAATGTACCTAACTATTCTCATGTTGTCAGTAGAATTCTGTTATAAAGCAATGATGGGGTGCACAAGTTTATTAATTTTTTCTTCTGAAAGCAACTGATCCGTGTGTGTTCTGCTATAATCTTCCCATAGACTCATACAAACATCACCCTATTCTTCTGCAGATTGTGCATGACAAGGATATACTGCAAGAGGATGCCATATTAAAGTGGGCTGATGAAGGTAGGAGCAGATTAATTCGGGTAAGAATTGTTTTCCACCGTTTTATAGATACCAACAGGTGGTCAAGTCTTTGTCAACTAGGTCATTATTTGAAATCATTTTATCATATAAAACAGCTTCAACTCACTTTTCTTTTATTATGAACACTGTGTTACCATTAGATGATGCCATCAATAGGGAAGGTCCCTTGCATATTCTTCTGAATACATTCCGGTTTTACATTTGTGGCTTGGTATGCCCAAAATGAGATAACAGGGGAATTCAAGAAATTAACAGGTAAAACTGACACAACATCTATAAATCCAACATTTCTGGGGAAGTCTAAGAACAATTGAAATAAGATCAGAGATAGGTAGAAGAGAAACAATTACACACAATACTCAACAGTGACCAACTCTGCTACTGCAGGTTCTATAAAAGACTCCAGCACAAAAGTATTCTCATGGGGTTCACTGTCTTGGGCCAATTCCTTACTTGTTGGGCCTTTAAGAATCATTCACATCTTATTCATTCCATCGCCAACCCGTCCAAATCAACCTTGTCCTCAAGGATGTAGAGTGGTAGGACTGCATTTCCGGATCCCAAGTCGCAGCAAGTTTTTCCAAGAAATAGTTAACTGCGAGAATCCTTCTCAATATTATACCCGGGTCCCAAGGAAACTTGTAAATTTGTACATATGCAGTATTGATGGAAAGCAGCAGATCTGAAGTCAGGATAACTCCAAACAAGCTATCACTTATTACCAATCTCATTTTCTTGTTCTCTTTTTCTGCTCAAGACACCAACCTGTACCCCATTCAATGTGTGCTAGGAGAAACCATCCAATGGAATAGATTGTACCCACTTTTGAGCTGATGATAGTTTCAATAAACTCTTTGGAGATACACTTGCTTGTCTGTGAAACACTAACTTGATCATTGTATCGAATTAGTACTCCCTGGAGGTATCTTTCACAAACATCATGCATGACTTCTTGAAATTCTTTAACTGTGAGTGTTCCAAAAATGTCCTTGTCTGCCTTGCTAAATATCGCTAAAATATCCTCCATCACTTTGTGCTGATTAATTGTGGCACAATCACCAAGTGCATAGACTTTGCCACACCCCTATACTCGCAACCATTCATTTGTTTCTAAAACACGCCTATTCACCTGACCAATTTGCTTCATAAAATCCATGACTATAGGACGAGTCCCAATGCCAGTTGACCAGACTGCCATTCCATATGGTATAGTAGAGATTTTCCCACTATTTCCTTTCTCTTTAGTGGAGATTCCTTTATTAGATACTTTCACAACCATTGATCCTGTTTTCACATCAATACCATCTCTTTGGAACTTTTCTTTCGCAAAGACTGTTATTCTCTTGCCAAACATGTTCAATATATGATCTCCAACTTAAAAAAGAGATATCTTTTCTAGATCTTTGGTCCTGGGGTACAATTTCAATAAATCCTCGTTGACAAAATCATGCAGTTCTGCAGCAAACTCTACACCAATTGGGCCACCACCAACAATAACAAAATGAAGAATCCTTTTCCTTTCTTCCTCAGATAGGGTTGGTAAATGCTCTTTCAAAGCAATCAATAATGCCTCTACGGATCTTCTGAGCATCCTCTACTTTCTTGAGAAAATGGCAGTTCTCCTCTACACCCGGAGGATTGAAAGTATTAGACCATGCTCCCAAAAATATTACAAGGTAGTCACAGTCTACTGCAAATTCTTCTTTCCCATCCAAATTGTTGCTTTGATTAGATTGGCAATAAACTTTCTTATTCCTGCATCAATTTTGATGCATTCTGCTTCCCAGAAACACACATCAGCATTTTTCTTCCTAACAATGTTCCTTATAGGTTCAACAGTGCTGCGAGCTTCTACTGTACCACAGGGAACGCTTGGGAGCAAAGGGGTGAATGCAAAATATTTGCGAGCTTATACCACTTAAACATCATATTCAAGATTTTCCATTTTTTTGAAAAAACTTTTTTCCAGCCCAACCAGTTCCCAGAACCACCGCATTCTTTTTTCCTTCCACCTGTGATAAACCATCACTACATCCGACATTGGATGGATATGCCTCAGAATAAGCTAAAAGCCCACCACCATCAAATGAAAAGTTCCTTGATAAAAGCTCAGTTTCGAGCCTAGAATTTGATTTCCATTTGATCATAGTGCCCGAGAATTCATTGTATAAATCCTTCTATGACTTGCAAACTTGCTGCATCTTAGTACCCTCCAACTTTTTTCTTGCTGACATTTCATCAAATACCTTGCATGCACCATTTACCTCCAACTTGTTCTACAAATCGAAACCCCCAATATTAAACCTCCCTCCATTACCAACAACTACATCCGGATCCCCATAAAAGGGATGTTGAATCTTTAACAAATTCTCAATAGATGTGCCAATACCAGTTTTCCAACTAATAATTTCAACTGCCCATGGCAACATAACCTCAGAGTATGTCATGTAGTCACCAAAAGACGTACTTAAATCCCATGCCCATTCGTAGCCTTGCATCATGTTGTGCTCTATGCCCGAATTGTTGTCATGAATTCATCAATACTACCAATTGCTACATATCTTAGTACTCTTGATTTTATTGAATAACATTAATAATCCCTGAGCTCAAACTCAATATAAATGCAAATACCAGTTCTGCAACTTATAATTCCAAATATCGTATGCGAAATGTGGCTCATTTATCCACTTTATGGATCAGAAACTAATGAGATGGTGTGTCATTAGTATAGGCTTCTATTTACTATGTTTACGCATGAGATGGTATGTAAACGGTCTATACTATCTGAATTTGGCAAGCATATTTGACTTCACTTTTCCATTATATAAAACCCTCCTGAGGCGCCGGATTCGCCGGAGTACAATATCTTTGTCCAGGGATTCTGCTGTTGGTGATGCCGTCTTGTTTTTATCTTCTTGTCGGTTGTTGAATTTCATATTACTCACAGCCTCTGGCGAGATAAAAGGTTAAAATTTGGAAATTACGATTACCATATTAGTTTTCTCTAATTTATTTGCTAAGAAAGAGATGCGGAGATGAAAGGTTTGTATGTGTAGCTAGGTAATTTGGTCATTATTTTATGGTGGTTTCTCAATGCTTCCCAAACCAGTGTGTTTTTAAAATATACATATCATGTGGGGTATTGTGGAACTTACACGACAAGTCACACATGCTGCTAGGTTTTGCCTAGAGCTGGAAAAAGGTCGGGTTCAGATTCAGGTTGTTGGACCCTAAACCAAAACATACCAAATAGGATCTTTGGGGTAGGGTCGGGTTGGGTCAGGGTTTTAGGCATACAAATGCAATGTTTGGCAAGTTTACCAGACCCGATCCAATTTATAGTATGGTGAACCTGACCTGACCAACTTCGGGTTAGGTTAGGGTTGAGTAAAAATAGCGTCAGATCCAAATTGCCAGCTCTAGTTTGGCCTGCGAATAAATATACTCCGATTAAATAATATAGAACTATTATGTTCATTACCATTGGTTGGGTAATGGCTAAAGCCTAAAGCTTAAAGCCTATCCACTCTTGCATGGGATCCTTCATTCTCTCATTTCACTTTCTCTATCTAGTTTCTCTCTTTATAAATACTTTATAGAATTATTATGTCCGAGATCTTACTTGCATGCTTGAGGAGATATCCCGAAACCACCTCTTGGGTCGCCGTTCTTTAGTGTGTTGCTTCGCGCAGGTCGCATGTGTAAGATCCTAAGGCCGAAACCCGACGTACATTAGCCAACGTACTTCGGTCATCGACATTGGACATCGTATAATGGACTTAGAGAACAACACTTAGGAAAAATTAATCCACACGTGGACAAGCCGACATCATTTCTAGTGCGCTCAGGTCCTTTATATATGTTAACTATAATATTATAGGCAGTGACCCCTTAAAGTGATCACCTATAAAACTAGGTAATATCTTCATTTTTTCCAGTTTCCACAAATACTATATTTTACAAAGCCTTCTGCAAGAAACATTTTTTCATATAGGAAATGGCCGAAGGCTTATAGGTAACGATTTTTTTTGTTGCCTATAACCTAATTTCTTGTAACAATTAATGCATTGTAGAGTGAACATAACATCTATCAAGTGCATACATATTGTTCCAAAATCATATTATTTATTTGACATAACTAAGTAAAATTAAACATATATATGCGTCGCGATCTAAGCATGGAATTGTTCAAATTTTGATAAAATAGTCTGATGATCGGTATATATGGTTTCATTACTTCATTCTACAATTTTTTTTTATAAGCACTTGATTCTACAAATTACTAAGAAAAAAAAGAATTACAAACAGATTAACTTTGTAAATTTCATCCCATTCAGAGTCGAGTTAAGCTTCCCCGAAACCAATGACCTATGTTAAAGCTGTTTTCGCTATTGCTAAATTTGCAGCATAATATCAATGTTTCCTTGACGGTGAGGTGAGTGTTTAAACCATAGTCCTGAAATAACTTATTTAGGCCTTTTTTTTATTGGAAGATCACCTTTGTTCATCTTCATTTGTCCAACGTGTGACAGACTCTATGGGACTAACTCCATCACAATGACTTGCCATTCTTTCTTTCATCAAACTCTTGTTGAGTTAAGTATCTACAAGAGGACTACCTTTTTACCTGCTTCCTTCCCTTTTTACTAGTTTTCCTATCTTTCTTTTTTATCCGGTTAGCCACTTAGATACCCTACTAAGGTGAAGGCTAAGATATGGGAGTAGCTAGCTGAATACGACTCATAACAAGAGTTCTAACGCTATTTTTGTTTTACAGTCACTTGGTAGTCAGGATAACTGATATCTCAAAGATATGGAAATAGTAAAGAGTTTTCTTTAATATTTAAACCCAACTTATATTTTCCCAAGTTTTCTTAAATTAAGATATGTACCAAAATCTTTTTTATTTTTATTTTTAAACTTAAGTATCCAAATCATGGGTCATGGACTAAAAAATTTCAGTAGTATTTTCATGCTGCTCTGATTGGTTGGTTTTATTATAGGAAAGATCACTGAATAACACATTTCATGTTTGGTTCATTTCTGGTCTGTTTTTCTTCTTAATACTATTATTCCCATCTATTGTAATGTGTTCCTTGCTCTTTTTGATCATTATGCTGGTTCTTGTTATGTTCTCTTTCTGTAAGAAGGTTCATGTTCCCATTTTGCATTTAGTATAATTTTTAGTTCGTATATGCTGTTAACATGTACATTAATCTGACTGTTGTCTTTTCTTGATTTCTTTGTATTTTGCTCTATGTGTTTTTATTCATTCACAAGTTTTGCACTTGGAAGATGACAACAAGCTTTGAGCTATGGCAAGGTATGCATTTCTTTGACACAAATATGAAGGATGACTCCACGATTCTAACGGAACAATTTTGGACCTATCCGATGTCGTTCAGTCCTCCAAGTCGATGAAAAATGGCCCTGTTCACGTTCCCTAGTCCAAGTTACGGGATTTTTCATATTGTCCTCTTTTCACGATGAAGGTGAAACAAATATGAAGGACGACTCCACGATTCTAACGGAACAAGTTTCGTATCCATCTGACATCGTTTATGCCTTCAAATTGATGAAAAACGTCGCAATTTACGTTCCCAGATCCGAATTTGGGGATTTTTCATATTGCGCTCTTTTCACGATGAAGTTGACACAAATATGGAGGAAGGATCCACAATTCTAATGGAACAGGTTTCGGACCCATCCGAAGTCATTTAAGCATCTAAATCTATGAAAAACAGCGCCGTTCACGTTCCCGGGTCCCAATTTTGGGATTTTTCATACTATCCTCTTTTTACGATAAAGTTGACACAAATATGAAGGACGTCACCACAATCCCAACAGAACAAGTTTCGAACCCATCCGACATTATTTAGGCCTCCAAATCGATGAAAAACTGCACCGTTCACGTTCCCGGGTCCCAATTTTGGGATTTTTCATAATATCCTCTTTTCACGATAAAGTTGAAAAAAATATTATGGACGACTTCACGATCCTAACGGAACAAATTTCGGACCCATCTGATGTCATTTAGGCCTCCAAATCGATGAAAAACGACGCCGTTCACGTTCCCTAGTCCCAACTTCGTGATTTTTATACTGCACTCTTTTCACGATGATGTTTACACAAATATTAAGGAAGACTCCAGGATTCTAACGGATCAAGTTTTAGACCTATCTAACGTGATTTAGGCCTCCAAATTGATGAAAAACAGAGTCGTTCACATTCCTTGGTCCCAATTTTGGAATTTTTCATATTGCATTCTTTTCAGTATGAAGGTGACTCAAATATGAAGGACGAATCCACGATTCTAACGGAATAAATTTCGGACCTATCCGACGTCATTTAGGCCTTCAAATCGATGAAAACATGCGCCGTTTACGTTCTCGGGTCCCAATTTTGGGATTTTTCATATTGCATTCTTTTCACGATGAAGTGACCCAAATACGAAGGAAAACTCCACGATTCTAACAGAACAAGTTTTGGACCCATTCGACGTCATTTAGGTCTCCAAATCGATGAAATCCGGCTTCGTCCCAGCATTCTGCAAAGAGTTGTAAAACAAATAACCTTCTTCACATCTTTAATGGCATCTGAAGATAAGACAGAACCACTTCTGAGAAGGGCTCCAGTGGGAGAGTTAGTCCAGGAGTGAACTGCTCCCAGTGGACCACAATCTCATCATCACGGGGCTCCTCAAGCTTCTTCAGATCAAAGCTATAAGGTTTCTCCTTCTTCCTCTCATTATTATACTGAGGAATGCAAAAATCAAAATCAGCGGGGTTGATTTCTTGGTACCGGTAAAGCTCCTCCACCATCAAAGGAGTTAAATCCTTGGAAGAAGTCAGTTTCACCAAAGGATGAGACAAAGGGTATTCAGTTTCAGAGTCAACATCTACAATGACTTTGCTCATATATCCTTCTCTGCCCAGAGGGGACGTAACCTTCCTCAGATCGCTTCTTCTGCAAAGATCATTTGAAGTTTTGTAGATATTTGAGGCCACGTAAAGAGTTGTCCGTCTGGAACAAGATAAAGGAAGATCATCAACACTTCACAAA
>JAYMTJ010000120.1:0-20184 GCA_036897525.1 Pelargonium x hortorum
AGGGGGAGTGTTGAGATTCAATTCTAAGTTTATTAGAATTAGGAAAGATGTTAGTAAAATTAGGAAATATTATATTTAAGAAAGTTTAGCTTAATTTACTAGTCTAAATTATTTCTTATTTATAGTCTTATTCTCCTACATAAAGGAGTCTCCCTTGTACTAGTTACAAAAAGTAATTCGCGTCAATAAAATAAATTTAACAGCATGTATAGCAGAAAATTTTGTGAAGAATGCAGTGTCCAAATGAATATAAGATGTGTTAAAGTTTCCACAAACCTTATGCTGAAGGGAGTGAAGAAACCGGCACCACGATACATGAGATAACTGTGATTGCACGTATTGCTGTAATGTAGATACAAAATGACTAATCCGGTATCTGACATAAAACAAAGAGAAAATGACTAAAATCAATATATGGAAAACTTCATGCTGCAATATGTTTGAACTTCAAAGATAAGAACATTTCAGTCCAATGTTGATTTTTGTTTTAGATTGCAAGCATTTATAATCTGGATTACAATTTGTTAAGCTTTCAGATGATAAAGAACTCCATGTAGACTATGAAACATATTTACCTCGAGGGAACATCGGTCTAACCTAAATAACATAGCGTTTTTTTATGTATATCAAATCGTACATCAGCAGGTACAAATGAAACTTATAAATAGGATAAACTAATTTTTCGGCTCATCATACACTCCCCATAGAAGATTGTATCTCTCTTGATCCACCCACCCTCAAACCAGCAACCCAAATAAACAATGAAAAATTGAACAGTGCATCAAGCTCCAGAGGAGATTTGAACAAAATAACAGGTATCACCTCCAAAAGACTCATTCACACATTTAAATGACAAATCAGGGGACATTAAGAGAATCTGCTTTTAAAAAATACATATGCTAGAAACTAACTCAAAACTAAAAACCAGTTATGGACCAAAATATGTACCAAGGAAAACCCAAAAAAAAGAGGTGTATTCACAACATGATCAAAGCGGGTTCAAGCCCAGCAGAGTGCCGTAATAGTTTCTGTGGTTTAATAATGTTGGGTAGAGCGTTCTTGACCCTTGATAGGTGATCCCCACAATTGAATAAAATCAGTGACTGATCAGATTTCAAAAACCATTTTCTGTGAATGCACATATTTCCTCTGTTCCAGTCTAAGCACAAAGTAGTATTTGCTCTAAGAAATTTCTGAGGTTGAAGTGCTTACTTTTATAGGAAGCAGAGAAGCATTACAGACATCATAAATCAAAATCATAATTTAGAAGTGTTAAATTTTAGTAATTGTCTACGAATAATGGCTTGGGCTTTCTATAATAAAAGGTCAATCTTGTTAGTAGAGTATCACTTGCACCTTTATATATAGGTCATTCGTTTTCTTCAACGCCCCCCCTCACATGCGAGCCTCACATTTTTCTTTTATATTTGGGCTCAACACTTGCACAATCTGGGACCTTTTAAATTAACACCCCCCCTCATGTGTAGGTATTTTTCTTCCATAAGTGGACCATTGCATGCATGTCCATCTACAAGAAGACCGAAGACCACTGGGGCAACATAAACGGGCCAAGGCCTTTATCGAAACCAACTCTTTTACCAAGTTAAATTTCAAACTATCCTACATATAATGGTTTGGGATACCAATACTAAGGGTTAACAGTGTGATTTTAGTCACCACTTCAACAAAAAGAAAGTTGAGGGTTAGAAATGGTCCCATCAAAACCTAAATGTAGACATAAAATACAAATACTAAAGAGATACGGTTTAATGAAGCTACTATTCTGAGTACCTTGTCTTCATTAAGATATTAAAATGATTCACTTCATGCTGATGCAATTGGGAATGACGCTTCCTATTAATAAAATGCTTCAGTTCCTGTTGACCAAAAACGAAAGGAAATTAGTATCTTAACACTGGGATAAAATTAATTGGATAAATTTCCATGGTTAAGCCAATCTCTAGTTTACAGTGATATACATAGACCTTAACCAACATACAAAATTATAATTCATATTTTAATTTGAACTTCTAGAAACCACCACATACACTTCTATAGTCAGTTAGTCACTATTATATCGTGTCAGATATTTCTTGAATATTTGAAAATCTACAATTCGTATGTCAAAGCTTCAAAGTCCCAGGTCTCATAAAATGGAAGAACAGTATTATACAAGATGCTTAGATGTATCAAAACATTTTTACTAAGCTCAGAATAACAGAATATAAGAAGTAAATACAGAATATTCTTGAATTAGCGCAATAACAAGGAAACCACAAAGAGAGATAACTATAAAACATTCAATCCAATGCACAAAACAGGGAGAACAATAGTTCAGACCAGTAAGGATTTGCAATATTTCACGACAGACGACTTTTTACTGCTTTAAGTTCGCCTTTTGTAGTATCAGTCAGTGGGCAACAATGCTTTTATGATGTTCCAGAGAATATGCAATGTGTCCCACAAAGCAATCCAACAATGTAATTGCATATATTTAGTAAAAGAGGAATACAGCAATGGTTACTAAAATATGGAATTGAAGAAAACCAGTTTTTTTTTTTAAAAAAAACATACCTTCAATGAACGCCATACATCAGTTAGTGAAAAAACAGCAAGCTTCACTTGTATCAGAAAGCTAAATATGTCGCCATATATTTTCATTGCACCAGGAGTCAATACTATACTGACTGGCCAATCCACTCTATATCCCAAACCTAAGAAGTCAAAGAAACGGACACCTGCAATGTTTGGCAAATGACAATATCAATAGCAAATTATATTGTAGTGTCAGGGGAAAAGGATTTAAGAATATCAAGCCAAACTTAAAAATAAGCGACAAGACAATTGTAAAAGATGCAGAAAAAACAAAGGCTGTATAGCTAGTTTGAAAAAGTTTACGAGTGTACCTATGGTAGAGGTTGATAGAGGCACCATGCCATCTCCTTTCATGTACACAAATAACCGATCCTTATTATGATCTTGTTCACATGAAGACCGCTGAACTGCGAGCTCAAGTATTCCTTGTAGTTCAGAAACTCTCTGACCAGCCTCTGTAACAGACCATTTCTGTTTTTTATGGGAAGGAAGAAAGTCAGGATAGTCTTATACAATGAAAGCAAAACTACAATTGACGATGCCAAATTAAAGTGATTGGTAGATAGAAATACATGATTCCAAAGGGACATGATGAACAGATCTGCCCAGTCTGCCAATTCCATGAAATGGTACCGTCTCAGTGCCAACAGATGCTCTTGTAAATCAAATCCTTCTTCAAGCAACTTGATAGTTAACTTGCTTATATACTGATATCTAATGTTGTTAAGGAAAAATAGAGAGAGAAGAATAAGAAAGTCATAATCACTTATAAAACAATCTTGGGATCTCCATAAGTTACAATGGCTTTTCAATTATATAAATACATTTACTATTACTCCCTCTGTCCCACTTTTAACTGTTCATTATTTTTAAAATGGGTGTCTCAATTTCACTTCCACTTTCCCTTTAATAAGGCAATTATGCTAGGATTACCAATAATATTCTTTAGCTTAGTAATAATCACTTGACTTTATTACACAAGAGCACAAGGAGGAAACGCAAGCATCTACATATTATCCTTAATGTTCACAAAAATTCAAATAGAACAATTATTTTGGGACGGAATGAGTAAAAAAAAATACTTTTTTTCCTATATCTATTCCCTTCTCAAAATAAGCGTTTTGCTTGACTTTTTGCAAAAAAAAAAAAAGATAATTTAAGTAGTGTTTGATTTTCCCTTATGTGCCCCAATGTGCCTTTAAGGTACTTGAGCGATTCTAACAAACTCATCTTAAGGATACTGATAATAATTCAGCAATAACTGACTAGACAAAAGGAAAATAGGACATTTTTAAGTCTAAGATCCAATAAAACAATCTCATCCTTACTCATGGTTTTTTAGGATATTCAAGGTCCATCAACAGAGATAATAGTGAAAACCTAACCTTCTCAAAATCTCAAAGCTACAATCCACTAAGGTAGTGTATGGTATACTTCGAAGGGAAAGCGAATATAGAAAAAAAAATGGAAATGAGAATGTTATTCTCTTTGTTTATTTTTTTAACAATTTGCTAGAAGGTATATAATAACTTAGTAATTGGAATACCATTCCTCCTTTTTCGATGGATCAATAATGGGCAAACATATGGGAATAGGGTTCGAATGGGAATGTAAATGCAAAGTTCCTAATATAATCACAAATAAGGGGTGATTCTGATTCCCTTAAAAAAAATCAGTACAAATGCTACCTAAGATACTTCTATTCACATGGTTGTGTCTTGATCAGGCTTATAATGATATATTCTATATACTGGTCATGATATTTTTTAATGGGTTTTAGCCCATAAACCAACTAACAAAAGGCAACGCCTAATTGATTAACGGTTGATCTGTACATTTTTTAACAAAAAGCCTCGGTTGTTACGCTTGCTGATAGAAAAGAAAAAAAAAAGGATACTGAAGCAAGATTTCTTGTAGTAGGCACTTGTCAATAACGAAGTCAAGTGGTATCTCAAACATAGCTGATAAACTCTGCCTTTGATCTCCAACGTTGCCATCGACACTATTACTGCACATACCAAGCAAACTCTGCCAACCACTCCCACCAGAAGCATTTGTCAAAGTGACATCATCTTGATTGAAGCTTGTCAGGTCCGATGGTGAATAGGTAGGAGACATTTTGATGTTATCAATCAAGATACCATGTCTGTCATACCCTCGTTGACCATGTAAAGCAGTCTTACCAGTTGTAGCAGAAGTACTGGAGTCCACGACCGATGGAGAGTCAGATCTGAAATTAAACCCATGTCTTGAATCAATGGCTAGCTTATCCACGTACACCTTGCAAGGATCTTCCACAGAAGAAAAGTCGAAGGAAGGAAAAGATTCCCTATGGTCTGGGTTGCATCTCTCTCCAAGCTTGCTCATCAGGCGAAAAGAGTTTTTTGTTAATAAAGGGTTCTTACTGAGATAACTACAATTGTAATTCAGTGTCAATGGCTGCAATGCAAATAAGTGTTTCGAATCAAGAGCCCCTTCCTCAATGTGATCATCATCGGAGGCTTTCGCAATCAAACCACGGTTAGTGGCAATTATATTGCCCAAATATAACATATCTTCCTTTAAAAACCCCATGTATCCATTGCTAAACCTTTGGCTAGTATCTGACGGATGTAACCTTCTGTCCTCTCTACAGTCCCCATCAGTACAAGAGGGACTTACTGAAATGCAGCTGAATGGCAAACTGAAATCAGGTAAACCCTCTGCAGATTGCATATCTGACAAAATTGACTGGTGTGCCCCCTCCGACCCAAGGGCCACAGATATGTGATTCAAATTTGTTTCACTATGACAAGAATATTCAAAATGACCTTGGGAATCACCTCCAGTATGACATAAGTTTTTGCTTTGAAGGGGATCTTTCGATGTCTTAACAGTAGACTTGCTCACAGAGAAGTTCAAAGCAGATAAATATTTTTGCTCCAGATTGACCAAGCTATTAGCAATCAGGATTTGCTTCTCAGCCTCAATATGGTCCTCTGAGCTGCTTAAGGATGAACATTCCAATGACTCCAGTGGATCCAGCATATAAGAGAAATCATCTTCTGTACTTGAGGCCACAGAGTGAACATCACCAACAGCCCTGAAGATCAATTAAGTTTCAATTAGCAGATATTGTTCTCTAATGTATAAACCTTCTATTTAATATTTGCATGGCAAGGGCTCTTGTGTGTGTGTGTGTGTGTGTGTGTGTGTGTGTGAGAGAGAGAGAGAGAGAGAGAGAGAGAGAGAGGATTACATGTTTGAGCCTGGAGGAGCACCTGAGATGTCATTCGAGGTGAACGAGTCTGGGATTGTGCAACTTCCACAACCATCAGAAAATATAGGTAGAGAACCCTGCAAAATTGATCATTCTCATTTAAAGAATAAGAAGGCACCCACATAATCAGGCGGCAAAACTAAAACAAACTCAGTTGAAAGCATATAAAATAAGTTCACTGATTAACCATGCAAGAAAGCTACAATTGAGATAACTCCTATCAGTATAGTCCTTGATGGGACAAGAAATAATAATAATTAAAAATAGTAACATGCTTTCCACCAGAATTTGAGCAAAATATCAAAATGCAAATCACAGTAACCACAATTTGCATTTCATTAAGCATTGAATTCTTTAAGTGTCAGCTCAAATACATGCTGAAGAAAATTGCATTACTTCCACATAATTAACATAAATTTTCTTCAATAAAAAAAAAAGTAAATAAATAAATAAAAACCTCCCAACTCAGTTGAAAAGACTCAAGTCAGACAAAGAAATTGATAGTTATGAGCATTCAGAACAAAAAATAAAACATAATGCCTGGGTGATAAATCGATAATCAGGTAACTGAATATAATGTTTCATCTAACACTAGTGTCTAGGATTTAAGCATTAAACAAAATGTAAATTCGCATTTACATATAATTAATGGATAGGCAAGAGAATATGCAGACACGCAACGATAAGTGGCTAAGATTACAAACTTCATTTCTTTATATTCGATTGCCACCCTAGCTATGGACCAGAGAAATCAATGAAGTCAAAATTGAAATTGCATAACCTACTTATTAAATAAATCATATACTGAAACAGTCATGCTTGTAAGAAGCTGAAACATTATGATAATATTACCTGTTGATAACTGAGCTCTAATTTTGTGAAAAAGTTCTCAACATTTTCCTGCATCCTTTCATAATAATTGTTCCTTGCAAGTACCATAGCCTCAATATTTAATTTGTTAAAGATCAGTGGAGATGTGAAGGATAGATGCTCACTTGAAAACCCACTCCAGCAGGGAAGAAAATTTTCAATACTATGGTCTCTGTTCGCAATATAATTGCACAGCTCAAGCAATTTCATGAGCACTTGAAGTTGCTGACCAGCTCTCACAAGTGGAATTGTGAATTCCTTCAGAAAACAAGGAATGGCAACTCCATCTCGCTCCTGAGGTGATGAGTCCCAGAGTTTAAAATGTAAACACTAGAAATAATATAGTTATGATATTTAAAACATTCTGCTTAAGTCTCTATATTACAGCAAAAACAATTACCTTAATATTCACCAACGGGAAATCAATAGACATGCCAGCTTTACCAAGTGAATCGGGTGGTAGGTTGTCCAGATGTTCTATTATAAACTCCCTATAAGGATCACTAATCTCAGCTTTGTATATCCATGATCTAATAAATCCAAAATATGGTTCACATGACTGAAGAAAAAGAAACTTGAGAAGAGGACTATGGGCCGGATCTGCAACCTAAAAGAAGTTTTCTAATAACTTGTTAGTCAAACCACAGGAAATTACACGAAATTATGAAAGATACACATCACATCCATTCTTTAAAGTAACAAAAACTACAATTTGCAAGCACTAAAGAATGATCTTCAAAAATCAAGTCCATGCACTCATATTATTTAAGAAGCAGACAACAGAAAAACTTTAAGCAGCTCCAAAGATCACAAATGGATGAACTGCACTAGATTAGTAATCAATACAACTCTTTCAAGGGAGTAAGCAAGCCTGTCAGAAAAAACATTTTACCAAAATTCTTCTATGTATATATACTCAAAAGAGGGCGGTGAATCATAATGCAATAGGATGATATGATAATATATACTGTTCGAAAACATAAGTGAACACTACTAATCATTACAAACTTATGCAACAACCAAAAGATAGTAACAGTGAATTAAACGTACATATGTACAAATATATACATTTATATAACACTTACCTGCAGTTGTGTATACAAATATGAAAGCAGATCTCCTCCTCTGGGAAAGTTGCGGAATTCAAGGAGTGCTTTAGCAATTAGACCCTCAAAAGAAGATGTTGAGAAGCATAATGCTATTTCACGTAGGTTGCAAATATTTCCAAGAGCTTCAACCTGGACCCTCAGTTCCTTTGTATGCATGTAGACTTCTAATAGAGTAATCTCAGAATGTACAACACCAGTGAGACACCCTACCCCAAAAGATGAGTGTAAGGGTGTTTCAACACCCTTTGATAATGAACGCCTCAAACTCACCGATGAATACAAAGTATCCAGCGCGCGCACATACCCTTCTAAAACCTTTCTCACAGCAACAGAAAATGCCTGATTAATAAGGCTATGTGATGGATGATCTTCCTCGTGCAAATCATCGTCATGATGATTTTGGTTTTCCATTGGTTCAGAATTTACAGGTTTGTTTCTGACTGAGTTATTTTCCAAATCAAAATTTATAAAGTAGTCTACAAATTTATGAAGAAGAAATACTAGAGACCCTGAGCATCCTATGGATTTGAGAATATTTCCTAATGCATGAGTGCTTGACAACCGGTTCCATAGACTTGGAATGTGATGGAAGGTCCTATCCGCTGGGTCAGAGCAAAAGGCATCAGAAAGCTTTTCAATACTAATAATAGCCGATTTTACACCTTGCAGTGCATTCATAGCCAACCGCACCAGGCTAGCTTCCTGTGACAAAATATTCATAAATTTTTTTATACCACGGAAGATATAACACAACTTTATCTTGAAATGAAGACTAACTCCTTCAAATTACCAAAAACTAATATCCTGAACTGAACCCATAACTTTTTATACCATAACTGCTCAACGCATCTGATTAACTAATAATAATTAACAATATCATATATAGGCATCTATACAGAATTAGTACAGGTTTGATCAAGTCACCTAAATGACTTACAAAAGTTTCCTTACTTTTGCTGATCAAATGACAAGTTCTTTATAACAAACCACTTGTGTCCTTAACAGCATCATGTGATTAAAACACAAAACAAAACTTGCATAAATTTTCAGTTAAATTTCTGCATTATTTTCATATTTCTTGCACACTACATTACAGCTGCTAAAATAAAAGAGACCAAATACCTGAAACCAGAAACATAAATAATGGCATCTCCAAATTTAAATTGCATCACTGTGACTGAAATGAATCATTCACCAGTAACAGATAACCATCATTATTGCCGATAAAATAAAAACATAATTTACTTCGCACTCAATAACTGAGCAAGCAGCTTGCGCAATCAAACGTCCAATTCACTAACACTACAATTTGCTGAAACACATTAACATGTGTACATAGCCTTAGTGGCACATTTTACAGAAACAAAATTGAAATTCAGAGAAGATGAAAGGTTGGGAAGAGAAAACCCTAACAGAGCCGAGAGTGAAGTGCGGGACTTACGGAGACGGAGGAGGTGTCGGAGAGGGGCTGTGGAGAGGGAGGGTGAGAGTGGGAGAAAGGTCGGGTTTGGGAAGGAATAGACTCCCAAGGTCTGGGAGGAAGCCATGGATCTTCGAGCTTGAGATTGTCGAACAGCGACGAGAAATTCGCATCCACTGCCATTTCCGGATCTTCGAGACGCTTCGTCCTTACAGTAAAATCTGTCTACTTCTGCTGCTGCGCCTGCGCGCGCACATCATTTTAGTTTATCGGTCTTGGAGGATTCTATGATAGGATCAAAACAGCTCCGTCACTCAATAATTCAAAAACCATAACTAAAGTAACGAGTTCCGGACGGACAGTCAATACTCAATAGTTGGGTTCGGATCCTTTGGGAAGAAGGAGCTATAATTACCAACAACAAAATATATTATCTCTCACGTTTTAAATGAACTTTGAATCTGAAACTTTAGAGGTGGAACCCAAGCGTCTTAAATCTTTTGATGTCATCGTCCGTGTCATCTAGGTCGACTCCTTATAGTTTGGGTCCCAAACTATCGCATATTCATGCTTCTGAAAGGGTTTGTTAACTTAGAGGAACTCGCAGAGTCGATTAGAGATTAACATGTGTTTAGGGGCCATTTTGAATAAAAATAATAGTTGTGGAGCATTCTAGAGCTAATATAATTAACATATAAAAACTAAAGTAATCAACACCCATTAAATCAAGCGGTTTAAGACACTGGAATTTCCCTAAGAGATATCACGTTCAAATCTCATTAGAACCACCGAGGATGTTAGTATTGTTAATAATAATAATAATAAATAAATAAAGTTAAGATAAATCGACTCAACTAGTGGTCTAATAAGATCAAACCGGTACATATTGTGGTTAAAACATGGGCTAATTGTTGATAATAAATAAATAATAAAAAGTTAAGGTAAACCGACTCAACTAGAGGTCTATTATGATCATACCAGTACATATTGTGGTTCGCCCGCTGACTTAGATTGAGTCGTTGAATGAATTCGATCGATTATATAGAAATCTTTCAAACGAAATCAAATGTGTGCGACTTCTTATTCGAAGCATTACAACCATCATGTGGCAACATCAGGGAAACAAACATCTTTTGGACTTGGATATGAATTATGATGCAACAAGCTTTGGTGAGCTTGCGCTTGGGACGAGTTGGGCCGATTTCGGCCGATAACTCACTTGAGTGGTCTAATTCACTCCTCCAACTTGGTGGTTCCGATGCAATTTTGAGTGGTCTAACCAACTCCCCTAACTGGCACGGGGCATGATTTGTTGTTTTGAATTTTTGCAGACACATGCGACCTTGAGTAAACATGTCAACTCTGCAGTGAAAATTGTGTATATTCAATGAGTCATGTTGAACTAAAGGCAATAAAATAATGGAACAAACATTGTTATAGGCCACTTGGTGTAAGATTATTGAACTTTGGTTTTGACACTTAGAATAATTTTCTATTAGGCTTTCACTTGAATGCTTGAGCTTGACTGATATATATTCCCACTGCAAAGGTAGCACCATGCCTACATAGCTCTTGATGAGCTCGAAGTTGAAGACGAGTTGACTGGACATGTCAGCTGACTTGGACCGAATCATTAGACGAATTTAGTTGACTCGATAAGATCTTGCAAAGGGGATCAAATGCGGGCGTCTTCTTGTTAAGACATTACAAGGCAATACTCAGGAAGAGAGCATCTTCAGAATTTGAATATGATGAAACGGGTTTTGATGAGCTAGGACTTGGGCCAAGTTGGGCGGATTTTGCCCATTAATGCCTTGTTTGGTAACACTACTTGAGCTCCAAATCCTCTTATACATTAAATCAAATAGTGTCACGTAAGCAAATAACAAGGATAAAAGCTAAGCATATTGTTTGTTTTCATCAAGCTTTTGGTGACTTATGCAAAAAGAAGCTTTTTTTAGCTTTTGGTAGGAGAAATTGGGAGAGAAATAATACATAATCCAATTTTGTCCTTATATTATGAGTTGTAATGAACATTTTTATGTATTTTTTAGTATTTCATAAAAACAAATTTGAATTAAAAATTTTAGTATTTAATTGAGAAGTGTTTTTCTTTACTTTTGGTAGCAAACAATCGTAGTTTTTAAAAGTTGTTCAAAAGTCATTTCTAGCTTATAAGAAGTGTTACCAAACAAACACTAAACTAGTCCACTGAGGTACAAGTCTAATCGCCATGTTAATAGATTATGCGTGAAAAAAGACAGTGCGATAGTTGAGTGATCCGAAGAAGAAATTGGTTGATGAACGCTGAAAATGTGACGTGGCAGAATGTGCCACATGGAAGCCACTTGGCACAACCAACATTTTCAAGACTACATTTTCAACCGACATCGCCTAGAATATGTCAACGACGTTTTAAAACTAGACATTTTCAAGTTCAAAATTTCAGAAATGGTCACAAAAAGTGGTCCAAATCTGACGCATAAACTTAAGAAAGGAGAATCTAACCAAACTTGTAAAGCTTATGGGGGTGGTGCTTAAGAAAACTTTGGCAATACAAAAACACCAAAGAATATGAGAGGGACAAAGAACCTGTCCCTTAAATCGCCTCTCAACCTCAACAAAGCATATTTCAATTCTTCCCTGTGCAGCCACCAGGAAGCCCCCAACCCAAACCAAACAAACTCTACAAAGCAAAAAAACAAAAAAGGAATAACCAATTTCCAAAGAAAACAGTGCACACAAAGCCATCCATTTCATTCATCAATGCATGCCCAGCCCTTACCTATAAAACCAGCCTACAACTAGACCTTTTATTTCATCAACAAGATACATACATTTAAAACATACCTGAACCAGAAGAAAAACCAATTCAAGATGGCCCGAGCTTCCGTCGAACGCCAGTACGAAGATTTCGAGCCATCAACTGAATGGATAGCAGAGGAAAGTTCCCAAACTCTCATTGTCTATCTACCAGGTATGTTATATACTACATCCGTTTCAAATTGAACGTCGTTTTAGAGTTTTCAACAATTATTAAGGAAAAATGTTAAATGACTTTCTTATCCTTAAACGAAGACATAAAACTCATCATTGCTGGTACACTACTTTGGAGCTATACTTCAAAACTTTTCATCTTCCATAGTTCCACAAGAGACTTAAAAAAAAAAAAGTGCATAAAGGGTATTATGGGAAAATGACTGTCTGCACAAGTTCCACTGGTTGTTGTTTTGAAAGTTAAAGGCACAATGGTTTTGCAGGATTCAGGAAGGAGCAGCTGAAAGTGCAAGTTACCTCAACCAGCAACTTGAAGATCTCAGGGGAACGTCCCCTCGGAGCACACAAGTGGAGCCGTTTTCGCAAGGAATGTAGCATTCCATCGGACTGCGACATCAATACAATCTCCGCAAGATTTCAGGAAGGGATGCTTTACGTGAAGCTCCCAATTAAGAAGATCACTCCAGTGGCACCACAAGAAATAGAAGAAGTGAAAGCGCCACTAGAAGCTCCCAAGCCTCGTGATCAAAAGCATACAAAAGAGCTTGCGAGCGGTCATCCTCAGCCACCTGCATCGAATATAAAAGAGGATAAGCAAACAAATGACAAAATCAATGGTAATGCCAAGGCCTGTGATGTTTCTCAGAAGATGCAGGAAGAGAGAAAACCAGAGAAGAGTAGCAATGAGGCGACCCGTGAGGATGGGTTAGCTGAAGCTGGAAAGCTTGCGAGCACAAGTACTGGGAGCAACATTAGTAAAGTCCAGCTAGGCAAATACAAGAAAACTGCTACTGATTTGGCTACTGGGCTGAAGAAGCCGAAGACACTGATGAACCTGGTTTTGGCTATTATATTTGCTACGGTGTTCATGCTTTATGTTACAAATGCAATCAGGTCCTTATTCATACCCAAAAACACAATCCAGTAATGTGCTTCTGGTATCATATGTATTATTGAATAAAGAGGCATTGTAGTTCAAGATAAAAAGCTCATTGATTTCATAATGTATTCAACTTTATAAAACCGGCGAAATGCACTTATTTATTCATTTCAGCAAATCTGTGCGCCTAATATTTAGCAATATTCCATGACTCAAATCTGTAGCAACCATGAATTTGACAGTACCAGTTCAGTAACAAATCCAATTCATATACTCATTCTACAAATTTCAAACTATAGTTTGTTTAAAACTTTGCAAAATAGAATTATCTCAGAACTAATAAAGATTATACTCCTATATAACAAGTCTTGCAGCTCCTTAAAACAAGGAGATGATAGTGAAAGCAGATACTAAAATACATCATTTTCATTAGCATGAATAAGAAATGCGCCAAATCAATCACCTGATTTTTAGGACTGTCCGAAACTCTAGCCATCCACTTGTTGCCGCTGATGTGCCCTCATGAAATTTAATATATGTGTAGTATGGATGCTCCATAACCCTGTCCTGAAGCAACTGCTTGCTCCTGTTTCTATCTGAAATCAACAGAGGTTGGGACGATTCAACAGAGCAAATTTTGAGTGAAGAACAGAATTACAACACACAGATGAGTTCCTATGATCCAAATGTTGTACTACACCAGATGAGTTATCAATCATTTGCAATGCCTAAACTAACCAAAATACAGAGCAGCTAAAACAAGAACAGAATATATCCGAAACAAATCCATTCTCGACTCAACAAAGTGGTAACAATTCAAGCAATGGATATCAGTAACCATCAAATTTCTCAGAAAAAATCAGCACCAGAAACAGGGCAGGACAAACAGGGATATGACGTATACGAAACGAGGGCTTCAAGCACGGCTCGTGGTTGGCAAGCCCCAAGGTTCACATCCTGCACTCATATGAAACACAAAACACTCCAAAATTATAGAGACAAAGCTTGGGAAACTAGAACTGTGACAATCTATCATTCAACTTCCATCCATTATAAGATATTCTCAAAACAATATAACACAGGAAATAAAGTAAAGGTGCTGATAAAAAAAAGGAAATGAAGTAAGGGTAATAGCATAGCTTCATATAGAGAAAAAAGTTCACATAGGAGTAGCTCTATCAGAGCATAAACAGATACTGATACATAAACCATCACCTACTAAAAGAAAAGGAAGAAAAAACCATCTTATTTGAGCTTTTACAGATATTTTCCGGTTTGTTTTGTTCAACTCACTTGCCACTGGCCAGTTGGGTGCGGAGCTGCTTTGCAGCAGCGACCATGTTACTGATTGCAGGCTTGACTTCGGCGTACTTACGTGTCTTCAAACCACAGTCAGGGTTGACCCACAGGATGTTGCTCTCCAAGACAGCGAGCATCTTATTAATACGATCAGCTATTTCTTCTGTGGATGGAATCCTGGGAGAGTGTATATCGTACACACCAGGACCAATACCAGCACCGTACTTCACTCCCTCACGGAAAACTGAGAGGAGCTTTTCAGCTGATCTGGAGTTCTCAATGGTGATCACATCAGCATCCATGTCTATGATTGAGTGGATGATGTCATTGAAATGTGAGTAGCACATGTGGGTGTGGATCTGCACAAGACAGCAACAGAACACTCTGTTAAGGAACATGCCATAACGCATTTAAGACGCATCTCTGACTTAAATTAGAAAAGAGGATAACAAAATAACCTGGGTGGTGTCTTGGATCCCACAGTTAGTAATCCTGAAGGAGTGAACAGCCCATTCAAGATAGAAAGCCTGCTCTGATTTCCTAAGGGGCAAACCTTCCCTTAGAGCAGCCTCATCAATTTGGATGACATTAATACCCGCCTTCTCAAGATCCTCGACCTCATCCTTGATGGCCAGAGCAATCTGGTAGCAGGTCTCAAATCTAAGAACAGGGAAAAGTCGGAAACTATCAGAAACTGTTGCAATAAAACTGAGCATTTGAGCATGATCATACGGGTTGCGATAAGTGCTAACCTGGGCTGGTCATTTCTAACAAAGGACCAGTTCAGAATGGTGACAGGTCCAGTGAGCATTCCTTTCATGGGTCGGCTAGTCATACTCTGAGCCATTGAAGACCAGAAGACGGTCATAGCCTTGGGACGGCTTACATCACCATAGATAATTGGTGGCTTGACACAACGGGATCCATAGGATTGGACCCACCCATTAACGGTGAAGGCAAAACCAGACAATTGCTCTCCAAAGTACTCAACCATGTCGTTTCTCTGCATTGCCAAAAATATTTTGGTAAGAAATCAAGTTTTTTTCTTTACTACTTTCTTCTCCATCAAAGTATACTGGGTTATAAAGTTATTCCATTTAAATGCAAGCTGACCTCTGGCTCCCCATGCACTAAAACATCAATGTCGAGCTCTTCCTGAAGCTTAACAACTTGTCTAATTTCCTCCTTGATGGCACTGACATAATCATCCTCGGAAATCCTAAAAAGTACAAGACAACCATTTTACACAGAGTTAGCAAAAAGAAAGATTATGTATGCAATGCAATAAATGCTCGAGTCAATCATGAAATTGGAGAAGACTATCCATTGAGCAAGGATGCTTACTTCTTGGCTTTGTACTCACGGCGGACTCTTCTTAGTTCCACGGTCTGGGGAAATGAACCAATGGTGGTGGTTGGAAGAATTGGAAGGTTCAATTTCTTCTGCTGAGCATCCAGCCTGGCACTAACACTTGTGGCCCGGCGATGGGCAGATTCCTTCACAGCAGCAGCCTAAGCAAGAAAAACAAAGCCAACACAGTAAGGAAATTGATCCCAATGAGAGAAAAATAGGGGGGGGGGGGGGCAAAAAACAAGGCCACTTAAAGCCTTCTGAACAGCCTCATTTGTTACTCTTGGTGAGGATTTCCGTGAACCCTGAGCAGCAGCATTAGCAGAGAAAAATGCCTGGAGATACAGATATCCAGCAAGACGTTAACAATTATATACCTGATACACTTCTGCAATTCTACATACTCTATTTCACAAACAAACAATCTCAGCATGCATAGGCTATCTGAATGATCTAAATCTTAAACGTTAAAATGTGAAATTTAAGTACTCAGGTACACAGACAATTGATAGAGCATATTTAGTAAGGCTTTCTACATCAATATGGAATAAACAAGCGTAACAATAATGGAAAGGCAAGACGAAAAGAAAAATAAAGTAAATGGTTAATGGAGTGTCTATGTTGGACATGCATAAAATAGATAAATGTTATAGATCACAAAATAATTTACAGGCTGGATTATTTAAAGTATAGCATAAACAGGCAAAAAGAAAGGTCCATTATGATAACCAATTTTTAATCTTAAACATGGTACAATTAAAACATGGACGAGATAATAAACTATGATACAAACACTTTGTCCTAAAAGTACATCGACAAAACTCTTGTTTTCTCATTAAATATGTCAAATTTAATTCACTTTGAACTCAGAAGGAACCATGTGATTGTGGCAAAGTCATAAATTTACATCAACTGACTGAATGTGTGTGAATATCAAAATAGCCTTTGAAAGAGTGTAATACATAAAATAAGTAGAAGAAACAAATAAACCATTTTAACTTTAAAAGCTATATGCATGACAATAACTTCTCAAGAAATGAAAAATAAAAACGAGAATGAAGTACCTCATCCTTTGCTCCAGACAATGCCTTGGCCAAGGCATTTACTTCAACTACCTTCTGTGCAGCAAATGCAAGCCATGATCTAATCTCTGAGTCCAATTTGGTTTCATTTACTAAATCAACAGCAGTGTGGAGAAGAGAGCATGAGGTAGAGACCACAAGCTTGTCTGTACATCATTATATTTACAATAAGACAATTAGTTATTTGTAGCAAAGGATGTACATATATACATATTTATATTAGAAGAAAGATGCAACAGACAAAGATACCTTTTCCAACAATGCCCTCAAGAGACTGTAGAGTACTGAGAGAAGCAGAAAGATCATTAGCCCAAATGTTCCTCCCATCAACTAATCCAGCAAAGAGGTATTTGCCTGAAGGAAATCCACCCTTGATCAAATCAAAGGTCTTTTTTCCACGAACAAGGTCAAAACCAAACCCAGTAACACACTTCAAAGAGGTGAGTGTTTTGAATGCATCAGCAGGGACATCAGCAAAGTATGTTTCAATCAGAACATTCAAACCAGATAAAGATGACTCTAGATCTGCATAGGCATGAGAAAATGCTTCCAACTTGTGAGCATCAAGATCCAGCACAAGAGTAGGCTCGTCAAACTGGATCCAAGTAGCACCAGCTGCCTTTAGTTCCCCCACAACTCCCCTGAAAGCCACTAGTCATTAGCATAGATTCTAATAAATTACTGCTCTAAAATTCACAGAATGGTGAAAGGAGCAAAAGACCCTTACTTGTAGATTGGAAGAATCTTGCTAATTAGGGATAACAAAGAAAATGACTTCTCAACACCTTTAGCTGGCTTTGATAGTAACAAGTAGGACACAGGACCTACAAGCACTGGGACCGTGTTAACACCTTGCTGCATTTTGGAAATATAGGCTAGTGAGCACGCAATTCATACAAAAAATATATATATAAAAGTTCAATGGGAGGCATCTTAAAATGGGTGCTGAAACTAGGGAACAAACATGAAACCTCAGTATCAATCGGGAAAAAGAAAAGGAAGAAGACCCAAATACTTACTGCTTTAGCCTCCTTGAATTCATCAACTGCTTTGTGAGATGCATATGAGAAAGCAACATCTGGTCCCAATTCAGGGACAATGTAATGGCTGTACCAAAAATAACACGATTAGTCACACCATTGAAATGTAAAATAAATTCAATTTATTTTATTTGAAGCAAACAAGTAAATAGATTTTTTTACTTACTAGTTGGTGTCAAACCATTTGGTCATTTCCATAGCTGGAACAGATGCATTTCCCCTAGCCATGGAGAAGTAGGTATCAAACCCAATTTCTCCACCAGACCAGCCATATCTAGGAGGAACAGCACCAAGCATAGCAGTGGTGTCCAACACTTGATCATAGTATGAAAAAGTGTTGCTAGGAATGTACTTAATTCCTGTTTCAGCCATCTGTTTCCAGATGGATGACCTGAGATCCGCTGCCACCTTCTGCAAATCCTCAGCACTGCTCTTTTTGTCCCAGAAGCTTTCCAAAGCAAACTTCAGCTCTCTCTTGGGCCCCATGCGAGGGTAACCAACAATGTGGGATGCCATTGTTCTGCACAAAAAAAAAAAAAGGTAAGATCATATACTAGAAACAATGATGTGTATGCAATACATTAGCGTGAGAAACCAAAAAAGGAACTTAATACTAATGAAACAGTCCATTCTTTACACTAAATATCATTGCATCTAAATCCACATAGCCCACTCTATAGGCAACCCTTTGAAAAGGAAACAGAAAGTGAAATTAGTGACAGTGCAATACAATGCAGGACACCTTAAAACAGGGAGAAGAATGTATTATCATTTAATTTTATGATACAATAGCTCTTCTGAATTATACCCAATAATATTTGTACTATATAAATGGAGTCTAATCAAAATCTTAAAATATGAACTCTTCCCTCAATTTCCAGCATCCATCTACGTAAATATCATAGACAGAGTTAACCAGGTGATATCAGTTTGAATACTAAATATGAGGGAAGGCATCTAAAAACATCAGTTCTGATCCATCAAAATGCAAAGTAAATACAATAATTGAGTAATCAAAACACACACGATAAGGACCAAAAATCTGGAAACTAAACCAACCGACAAATAAACAAAAATAATTTATGTAAATGGTAACAAGATGTAGAAAAATTCATGCTGATCTACAGAAACTACGACCAAAATCTGAGATTCAATACTGTAAACCGAGCATAGCAACGAGCATTACAGCACCGAAGAACTAAAAATCCGTTTCGTTCATTCAAAACTAGGCCTCTAAGAAGCGAAACCAAAATATAATACAACCGTTCGACTCATCCAAGTATCACTTTGATCATGAACTGTCAGCTAGTAACAACAATAGCAGCAGAAATCATGGAAACTAAACCAACCGACAAATAAACAAATATAATTTATGTAAATCGTAACAAGACGTAGAAAAATTCATGCTGATCAACAGAAACTACGACCTAAATCCGAGATTTAATACTGTAAACCGAGCAAAGCAACGAGCATTACAGCACTGAAGAACTAAATATCTGTTTGGTTCATTCGAAACTAGGCCTCTAAGAAGTGAAACCAAAATCTAATACAACCGTTCGACTCATCCGAGTATCACTTTGATCATGAACAGTCAGCTAGTAAAAACAGTAACAGCAGAAAACATGGAAACTAAACCAACCGACAAATAAACAAAAATATTTTATGTAAATCGTAACAAGATTTAGAAAAATTCATGCTGATCTACATAAACTAAGACCTAAATCCGAGATTTAACACTATAAACCGATCATAACAACGAGCATTACAGCACTGAAGAACTAAAAATCCGTTTGGTTCATTCGAAACCAAAATCCAACACAACCGTTCGACTCATCCGATTATCACTTTGATCATGAACTGACAGCTAGTAAAAACAGTAGCAGCAGAAATCATGGAAACTATAAACTAAACCTTCTAAAGTTGCTCATATTTCGAAATGATGCTCGAATCAGAGATTAGGAACAAGATATTGAATTCCATAAACAGAGAGATAGTATGAGAACATACATGCGGAGGTAGGAGAGACGGTTGTTGGAGAAGGAGAGAGAACGTAGAGAGATTGATACGCTCCGGCTGTTGAGCGAAGAAGTGAAGCGTGCGAGATGGCGCTGACAGATTTGGTTCATTTATAGTGTGAAACTCAACACCGCCATCTCTCTCCATTTCTAATTTTATCATATTCTTTTTATTATTATAAAAATTTTAGTAATTGATCTTCGGGTCGGGTCAATACAATCTTACCCTATCGGGTCGGTTTAGTTACGACTATTTTGCAGTATAAAG
>JAYMTJ010000121.1:0-19910 GCA_036897525.1 Pelargonium x hortorum
GCCCAGTGCACATCGTGGAATGACACCTCGTATATTTGAATTCTTGTTTGCAAGAATTCAAGCTGTAAGTTTGGCTTCAATTCTCCTTATGATTTAGTCATGTAAACTGTGGCTTGTATCAGTTTCTATAACATCTTTCAAATTTCAGGAGGAGGAAAGCCGGAGGGATGAAAAATTAAAATACTACTGCAAATGCTCTTTCTTGGAAATATACAATGAACAAATCACTGATCTTCTTGATCCCTCATCTTCCAATTTGCTTGTAAGTTTTATTTATTTATTTATTTATTTTGTTCTTATGGGTCTGTGATATTCTTGATCACATAAATATTTTTGTTTCTGTTGTTCTTATTCTCTATTTGTAGCTTCGTGAGGACATTACAATGGGCGTCTACGTAGAAAATCTCTCTGAATTCGAAGTTCGGACAGTAAGCGATATCCTAAGGCTTCTAGTTCAGGTTACAATCTTTGATCATTATCTTTCCCAGTTAAATGTTTTCAAAGTTTCTTGCTTGCATTAAATATAGCGGTTTATTTCGCACAGGGTTCTTCAAATAGGAGAGTTGCAGCTACAAATATGAATAGAGAGAGTAGTCGTTCACATAGTGTATTTACATGTAAAATTGAGAGTAGGTGGGATTCTACAAATAACCTACGTTTTGCCAGACTAAATCTTGTTGATCTTGCGGGTTCTGAAAGGTAACACATCATTTATTGTATTTGAGGTTGTTGACGTATATACTCTTTACTTGTATTAACATGGTATTACTCTTGCTCATCTCATAATCATCCATAACAGGCAGAAAGCCTCTGGAGCTGAAGGTGAGCGTTTGAAGGAAGCTGCTAACATTAATAAGTCACTATCTACATTGGGGTACTTCCATAATTACCTTACTTCTTTGGTTCCAGTTTATGTTCCCAGTTAAATAACTATCTACGTTGGAGGCTTTAAAGTAATTAACTTTTTATTCTGTGAAGTCATGTAATTATGGTCCTAGTAGATAATGCAAATGGGAGACCAAGGCATATTCCGTACAGGGATTCGCGGCTTACCTTTCTTCTTCAGGTTAAACCTAAACTCATTTCGCCAGTCTCATATTAGAATTCATGATACCATGTTTGACACTGAATAAATTGCAGGACTCACTTGGAGGAAACTCAAAAACAATGATCATTGCAAATGTCAGCCCTTCTATCTGGTTAGTAATTTATCAGGAAATGCTCTTTATCATTTGCACTTGTACACTGTCACCAAATTGAAATAAGCATGTTTTTGTTCACCTCTTTATGGGGCAGTTGTACAGCTGAAACACTTAATACTCTTAAATTCGCTCAACGAGCAAAGCTTATCCAAAATAATGTAAGTGAATCTCTCCATGAATACAGTTATGGACTAATTTAAGCCATCCCCTAAATCTTTTTAAGAATTTATTTTTTTTTTTCCTTTATTCTGTAGGCTGTAGTCAATGAGGATTCTACTGGGGATGTCATTGCACTAAGGCATCAGATACGCCTTCTACAGGTAACATTATATGTCAAGCTCTGCTGAAAGCTCTTGTGTAATAATTATTCATCAAACTCATTGGGTGCATTTTGGAACAGGAGGAGCTTTCTCTACTTAAACGCCAAAATATCTCTAGGGCGTTGTCATTTGGTTCAACATCTGTGAAAGATACTGATGAAAGTGCTTGCACAGACCAACAGTTGGCCGAAGAATTTCCTGGATTTGAGCCCAAAGGCACCGTTAGAATGTCTACCAAACAGGTTTGCTTATTTGTTACTTGTTGTCTTTTATGAATTGCAAGCATGTCAAGTTATTATCCTCTAACTTTTCACAAGTGTGGTCATCATACTTTGTTTGCGTTCATCTGTATAACTCTATCCTCATTGGTTTCTAAAATAGTTGAAATCTCTGGAGACAACACTTGCTGGTGCTTTGAGAAGAGAGCAGATGGCAGAAACTTCTGTTAAGGAGCTTGAAGCTGAAATAGAACAATTGAACCGCTTGGTATATTTTCATAAAAAAATATACTTTGGTTTTGTTCTTATTATTGTTTGCTTATTTTATGTTGTTTTTTGGCTGAAATTACTAACGCATCTTGCTTGCCAGGTTCGTCAAAGGGAGGAAGACACCAGGAGCATAAAAATGATGTTAAGATTTCGGGAGGACAAGATTCAAAGAATGGAGTCACTTCTAAGCGGCTCAATACCTGCTGACACGTATTTATTGGAAGAGAATAGATCGCTAACAGAACAGATTCACTTGCTTCAAGCTAAAGTTGATAGGAACCCAGAAGTAACTCGCTTTGCCTTAGAGAATATTAGACTGTTGGAACAACTCAGGAGGTATGTTTTTCACAAACAAAAAATAGTTCTCTAATGCTCCATTAGTTCAACAATTTGCTTCCTTGTGGATTTTGTAGGTTTCAAGAATTCTATGAAGAAGGGGAGAGAGAGATACTCCAGGCTGAGCTATCCAAACTACGTGATGAGGTGTGTATAGAATTTGATACAAATGTACTTTAGTCTTTTATTCAAGTTGCTGTATGGGAGCCTGTGTGAACAAAACTCAATGATCATTTTTTTTTGCAGCTGCTTCAATTTCTTGATGGAAACTCAAAACAGCAGGAGAATGTAGGCCTTAATCTGCAACCTCAAGTAAGTTATTGTTAGATTCTCCAGTTTTTATATCTTCATGCATGTCACTTTATTTTTAGATGATCCAAGTTAAAGGAGAGGAACATACTATAATATCTCCTCTTCTTTTAGCTCTTTTTTTCCCCTAGCATTCTATTACATGGTCATTTCCATACCAAATATAGAATGATAAATGAGTGTTTAATTTTGAGTTGTTTTGCTTTTCAATTATGGTTTGACCTCGTAGATTTTTCCACTAACACAGGAAGCTGCCTGCATCAACAAAGAGAATAATACTCTGCGCTTGGAGGTTGGTTAATCCTGTCTTTGAAAATTAATGAAAGTAAATCAAGTCTATTATCTTTTGTTGAGTTTTCTCATATATTTGAAATTTACTTGTTTATTGTTTTCAGCTGAAGAACACAATGAAAGAGTTAGAGGAATGCAGGTGCAATCTAAATTCTTGTTTGGAGGAGAACACAAAACTCCAAAGGTAAGGATATCTGATCAGACTATTCCAAGTCCATAGGATTTATGTTGCCGATAAAAAAACCTTAACTTCTTGCAATACTTTCTGGATTGTTGATGCTGTTTCCTTTCCCCTTATATGCAGAGAAATAAAGGATGTAAATTCGATGTTGGACAATCTAAGATCTGCACCCTATGATGGAGAAGACAGCTTCAATACCACACAGGTAATTGTACTCTCGTAGTGTTAATCCCGGAAAGTTAAATTTCCCACTCTCTCCTTTGACTAATCCAAACTTAGTATTTTCCTTTTGACTTCAAACTTTCCCTTATCACGAAAATGGTTCCTGAATGATACCTAATTAGAGAGATGGCAGTGCTTGTAGCATGGCTGTGCTACCTAACAGCCATTAGCGAAAAACATTGAAAGCAATGGTTGTTGCATGTGAGTGGGGGTATTGGGGGGTGAAGAAAATTGTTAGTAACTTATATGTAAGGGCCCCTGTGTGTATCAAAAAAAGAAACTCATGCTTGTATGTGTTCTTAATTCTTGATCAATATTATATTACTTGTTATATGTTTTCATGCACGTTCTTCTCATTTATTTTTCTGCATACTGAAGACTACTAATGAGAAGCAACAAACTATATTTTCAGGATTTAGCAGACGTTCCAACTGTTGAAGATCACGTGCCTATGGCTGTTCAGAATGAGAAGATGAATGAAAAACAACTTGAGCCACTGTTGATGAAACATGATGAAGAAATTATGAATTTGCAGCTGGAACTGGATATCATTAAAATCATTCTGAATGAAGAGAGGGTGTCTCGCTGTGAAACAGAGGAATGGGCTACACGTGTGAATAGAGATCTTGAGCATACAACAGAAAAGCTTTTGTCGACCAGTAAGCAATACGAAGAGACAAAAGGTGCACTGGATGAGGCAAAGTCTGTTATAGAAGGCCTGGAGTCCCAGCAAATTCTATCCATCAATCAGGTGGAGGATATGAGAAACAATAATAGTCATTATGCAAAGCTTCTTAGTGAACGAGAGTTAGAAATCATTGCTATGAAGGAGGAACTTGCTATTAAGGAGTTAAGAGATAATTCATCTTCAAACTTGTTAGAGTATGAGGACTCCCCCTTACAGTCTAAATTGAAGAGGATGCAAGCTTCTCTTGAAAAGGCCAAGAGGCTAAATATGTGGTACCAGAATGATCGTGCATTTCAGGCATCAAATGAAGAAGAAATGGATGAGGTCCGGAAGCAGGCTGAGGCTGAAACAGCTGAGGTGATTGTCTGTATGCAGGAAGAACTTGCCACACTTCAGCAGCAAGTCCAAGATAGTCATATGAAAGAAATGGAATCCAAAAAGAATTTAACTCACATGGAAACTGAATTGAAGGAGCTGCAGGAAAGTCTATACCTTATAACTGAAGATAACAAAATATTAAGTAGAAAGCTTGAGGAGAAAGGCGGGGAAGTAACAACATTATCTGAACAATGGGACCTCCTATTCCAAGAGATCGAAGATCTTCTTATTGATGGACAGGAGGCACTCTTAGATGCTTCTGATCAGCTTGACATCATATCCAGTTCCTTTCCGCATAGGAGGACTTGGATTTCTGATCAAGTTGGCAAGATGATAAGAGCCATTTCGGAGAAGGAAGCACTGATAGAAGAGCTCAGGAGATGTTTAGAGGACGCAAATGATAAACGAAATGATGTGGAGGGCATGTTAAAGACTTTAAAGGGGGCGGCCTTGGCTATTACTGAAGCTCATCAGCAGGAACACAGTGAAAAGGAGAAAGAAGTTCTTCTATTGATGTCAGAGTTGAGTTCCAAAAGAACTAGCATAGAACAGCTGGAGTACAGATTGAAACTGGCTGATGATCACATTAAAAATGCATCAACTGGAGCAACAGCTGCTTTTGTGATTGTTAACAGATTATCAGAAATAAATGCTAATAATCTTGATGCATTAAAGCACAAGGATGTCCAGCTATGTGAATCAGCAGAGATGAACCTAAGGAAAGATGCCATTCTCAATGATCAGGTTGCTGCCTTTGAGCTAGCAGAGAAACAGAATCAGTCTCTGAGAGAGGAGCTTGTGGAGTCGGAGAGAAATTATACAGAACTAAAACAGAAGCTTTTGGAGGAGGAGAAACGTTCCTCTGCTATGGAAAAAAAGCTCGAAGAAGTTGAAGCAAATGACATTTCAGATGCTAGGGAAAGAGTAGCTGAGCTGAAAGCTGGTGTGTGCACTCTCAGGTCAAGTATGAGCGCGTATGTGGAGCATGACAAAAGTCCTACAAGGGAAATTTTGCAAGGAGATTGCACGCCTTTTAATGTAAGTTAATGTCTTCACTTTATAGGATAGCTCATACTTTGAGGTATATTACATTAGTTGTAGGTAATTGGTTTTTGGGGCGTTCAGTTTATTAATTTACTATGTGCATGTATTGTTGCAGACAGATGCTAGAAGAAATCAAGATGATGATAAACTAAGAACTGAAACCACTGAGTGTTTTCTCAATGTTAAAAAGAGTGTCTGTGGGCATTCAGGGGGTCAGAAAACTTTGGAACCTGAAAACACTTGCAAGTATGTGGACAGAGATCTTACCATTCGTCTTTTGAAAAAAGAAATAGAATCGGCACTTGAAAGCTTAAAAGAAGTCCAAGATGAGATCGCCAAATTACAAAATGAGAAAGAAGAGATTCTGTTATCTGAGAAACTGAGCCAAGAAAGCATAAAATGTCTCACAACTCAGGTACTTAACCTGCAGGCATCTATGAGTAACTTTGGAAAACAGTCTGGACAGAAGATGGAAGCTTTGGATCATAAGTTGCAGGCATTTACACAAATTGTGAAAGAAACAGGCTCTGATTGGTGTCAAACAAAAGAGGTAAACTGTTATATTATTGGAACTTGAATTTTTTATATACTCCGATTTTTTTATTCTATTTCTAATGTAACCCTAAAGAAGCCATATGTTACAATATACTCCTGCCGTCCCAAAATGAGTGCCCTCTTTCCTTTTTTAGCAAGTTAGCTATGATGAATTAACAATAGTATCCTTATAGTAAGTTAGTTAGTGTTAGTATCCCTTAAGTTGTTATTATAACACATGATCATGAGGATATAAGAGTAAATATACTATCCTAACTAACTTCTCCTTTATTTTTCTGAAAATAGAAACAAGGACACTCATTTTGGGATGAAAGGAGTACTGCTTATACATCTTATAGTGATGCCAATTGCTTTAATAAGTTTATCATGATCCATTTTCCTAATATATTTTTCTGCAGTTGATTGAGCAAGAAGTTGGTGAATCACAGATTGTTGCAACTCAGAAAACTGCAGAGGCTTCTTGTATTCTTGCTAAATTTGAGGAGGCACAAGACACCATGAAAGAAGCTGACATTATGATCAATGAATTGATGATTGCAAATGAATCAATGAAGCTTGATATTGAAAGACTGAAGAAAGCTGAAATTACATTAATCAACGAGAAGGTTACATTATTGAACAAGGTCAAGTGCTTACAGTCCATCAATGATCAGAGTCGTCAGGAATTTGAAAACCTTGAAAAGCAGTTTGGCTCAAACTTGTTGGAAACAGAAGAACTGGTTGTGGAGCTGGAAGATATCATTGCAGAGGTCCAGACGACTTTCAAGGATAACTTTAAGTCTATAACCTGTGATTTTAATTGCATGAAGTCTTTGCTTTTAGACTCTAAGAAGCTGATTCAATCTTGGCTCGAAGATGTATGGTCTGAGATACTTGTGAAGGACTGTGCTGTGTCAGTGCTACACCTCTGCCATATGGGAATTTTGTTGGAAACAGTGACAGGTCTGAATGCAGAAAATGGTTTACTACAACATGGTCTTTGTGAGTCAAACTCTGTCATAGCTGACCTGAGGGAGCACAATTTCAAGTCAAAACAGGAGCTTGAGATGTGCAGACTCGTCGAGGGAAAACTACTGGCCGACATTAAAAACAGTTTTGATAGAATCTCAAGGAAAGAAAATGAAACTGGGGAGCTTAGTGTTAAGGTAACTGCTTTTGAGAAGAAGATATCTGATTTGCAGCTCCAGGAGGAGTTGATGCTGCAGAGATCTAATTATATGGGATCTCAGCTTGCGGTTCTAATGAAAGAATTTGACATAAGTAACTCAGATGTTGTGGTATCCCTTCTGAATCAAGAGAAGCTTCTCAAAGAAAAGGAGGAGGTTCTACAATCTGAAGCTGAGCTTTCACTGAAAGATATGTGGTTGAAAGAGTTTGAGTCTCTCATCTTTGCTTCTGAATTAAAGGACATGACACTTCAAAAGACTGAAATAGAACAAGAGCAAATCTGTTGCTATGCAGTTCTGGAAAATTTGAGGACAAATTTAGTTTTCCACTATGTAGATGCAGAGTTGAATGAACATTTCTTGGGGGTAAAAGAAGCTGAGGTTGCCCTTCTGCAAAAAGAACTTGAAGAAGTACAAAGGGGGCAGCAGGATCTGATGTCAGAACTGAACCAGAATGGTTCTAAGCTTAAGCAGTTAAATGAAGTAAATAAGACTCTTGAAGAAGAAAACTGCTTGCTTAAGGATGTTGCTAATTCACATGATATGTTAAAAGATGATCTTTGTGAAGTAATGGAAGCTAAAGTGAGTCTACTGAATCAGGTTCAAGTGCTTGAAGAGGAATACAGAGAGCTACTGAAGGAGCTGGAGATGAAGGAAACAGCTTTGGAAATTTCTGCCAGTCAAATCTCAGACCTGAGTCAAACTAATCATAAGTTCCAGGAGGAGATTTTGCTTCTGGAAACTTCATCATGCAAACTGAAAAATGAGCTGGATGGGAAAAGTACAGAGTTACACAGAATAAGCAGCTTGGAAGAAGAAAACAGATCACTGGAATGTGAGATAATCAAGTTAAGGACGGAAAGGGCTGTGGTCCTTCAAAATCTGGAAGAAAAGAAATATGTGTTAGAATCATGCAAAAGTCGCCTACTTTCTTCTGATATGGAAAACCATAGGTTACAAGATGAAATGATCTCCTTGGAGACTCGCATTGGCAATTTACAGACTGGTATGGAGATGAAAAATGTCGAACTTATGGGAACAGTGGATATGATGGGAAGCAAATTATTTCAACTGCTGAATGAAGATAGTTTTGCAACAGTTGAGAATATGTTGAATGAGGTATTGGTGAAGGTAGAAATGACGCCTAACTTTATTGAAGAGTTGGAGGGCTTGGAGTGTCATGCTAGACAGCTGATATCTGAAAATTTGACTCTTCATGATGAGTTATTGAGGAAGGATGAGGTCTTGAAAGGACTGTTATTTGATTTGAGTCTGTTGCAGGAATCTGCTTCTAATTCTAAGGACCAAAAAGATGAAATAGAGGAAATTGTCGCATCCATGGAGGCTTTAGAAGATGAACTTGCAGCAAAATCTGGTGAGCTTGACGAAGCTGTTGCTCGTATCCAAGTGCTTGAAACTCAGTTGCAGGAGAAAGCAGACATAATCTCTACTCTTGAGCTGGACATTTCAGAAGAACGCAAGTCCCAAGAATTGCTTTCCGGTGAAAATGTAGAGTTAAGAGCTCATGCTGCAGATGCCTTATCAGAAAGAAATTCTATGGAGGCAGAGTTAGCAGAAAGAATGAAGATAATTGAGAGCTTGGAAATTGAACTATCAGAAATGAGCAACACTTTTAGACACATGAATGATTCTGTTGAATCCTTAAAAAGCGACTTGAATGAGCTTACAAGTGAGAGGGATTGCCTCCTCAGGGAGATTCATAGTTTGGAGGAGAAGCTTGAAAGGGCAGAGGCTAGGGCTGAAGAAAATGAAGGAATTGCTGCGGAGACTCAACAGGTGCATGCTAATTTGACATGCAGTACACATTGGTTGTTTCATTTGTTTTGTGTTTTTCAACTCTATTTCTTTGTGTGTATCTGCAGATAGCTGAATTAAGAAAGACCTATGCTGAGGAGAAGGAAGCAGAGGTGAAGCTTTTAGAGAGATCTGTTGAAGAGCTAGAATGCACTGTAAATGTCCTCGAGAACAAGGTGAATTTTATTTTTGCAATTAAATCAGTTGGCATAATACTCTCTTCTAAATGGTTATGATTATGACGTCTCATGAATTTTACTTGTTAGGTTGACATTATTAAAGGAGAAGCTGAACGACAGCGGTTACAACGAGAAGACCTAGAATTGGAGCTTGTTGGATTAAAACATCAAATACAGAACGTTAATAGTGCTGATGCTGAAATGAAAAGGTGTAGATCAATTATGCTGAATTATTTTTTGAGGAAAGTTTTCTGAAATCTTAATATTTCTTTGCTGTCTATAGGAGTATAGAAGAGAAAGAGAAGAACCTTCAAGAAGCAATGAAGAATATTAAAGTTCTTGAGAAGGATATGAATGACAGGGAAGCAGAGGTGAGTTTCTGTCTCACACACATTTGTTATTCATGGGAGCTTAAGATTGTTTGGCTTAGTTTGAAGTTAATTCGTTTATTTCTGAGCAGATCACAAAACTCAAAGCACACATCTCTGAGCTAAATTTGCATGCAGAAGCACAGGCTTCTGAGTATAAGCAAAAGGTCTGTCAGTGGATAAAGATTGATTAAATTTACTTTGAATTGTATCAGTATTAAAAGGTTGTTAGACTGATGCTTATTCGTCTCAAATTATAATATTTCGAACAGTTCAAGGCATTAGAAGCAATGGCTGAACAAGTCAAACCTGATTGCCCTTCCACCCAGTTATCCAATTCTTTATCAAATAAGTCTGAAAAAACTGCCACACGGCCTAGAGGTTCTGGTTCACCTTTTAAATGCATTGGGTTGGGCTTGGTGCAACAAATGAAATCTGAGAAGGATGAGGATCTTACAGCTGCAAGGCTGCGTATACAAGAGCTTGAATCCTTGGCAGTTAGTCGACAGAAAGAGGTAGGTCTCACTTATCTCATGTGGGTTTGGAAGTTCAGTACCAAAATTGGAGTTGTATGTACCTGACCCATCATTCAAAATTCTCTTCCCAGATATTCTCACTGAATGCCAGGTTAGCTGCTGCTGAGAGCATGACCCATGATGTGATTCGAGATTTGTTGGGACTCAAGCTAGATATGAGTAATTATGCGGTAAGCTTAAAAAACTGTATCAGCTATAAGTCTAGTACTGTATTGCATCTTTTTTAATCCAGTTTCCAACTTGATATTCTTCAATGATGGTTTTTTGATCATGCAATTTTGTGTTGATCTTACATTATACTATTATAGTATTAAGTTGATATTGCTATCTCTTGTGGACTATCTGCATTTTGATATTCTATGATAGTATTAATTTTTTTATTGGGCAAAAATAGTTTTTTTTTTTTTTAAAGAAAAAAATAGTATATTTTAATAATTAAGAGGACTGAGTTTCCAAGGAGGGAAAGCAGCCTCAGTCAAGCAACAAGAAACTCCCATAAGAGAGTATATAGAAGGAATAAGATGCTAGATAAAGGATTGAATAACACAAGTACAAAACACATTCTTGGTTGTTAAACTTAACTCCAACCCAAAAGCTTACACTAGTAGGTGAAGGCGTCAACTAGTATATCAAGTGGTGACGGGATACATTAACACTCCCCTTCACGTGCAGGCCGGATAACATAACGGACCCTGCACGTGGACGAATAAGAGGGAGGCATCAAAGACGGGTCAGTAGGCCCAAACCAAACCAGCTCTGATACCATGTTAAACTTAACTCCAAACCAAAAGTTTAAGCTAATAGGTGGAGGGCCTAGTACATCGAGTGGCGACGGTATTCACATTTTTTCGATTGTGGGACACATTAACATTGGTGTATGTACTTTTGCTTACAATAAAACAGAAAGCCTTCCAAATTAGACTTGGTATGCAACTTGCAAGATGTCCTGCTTATCTCACCTTTTCTGTTTTGCAAATGCTAGTCATTGCTAGATAACCAGCAAGTTCAGAAGATAGCGGAAAAAGCTCGACTTCACAATTTAGATTCTGAGGTAAGGATATTTGATGATACTAATATTAGATTGGGTGTTCTTCATTTGTCTTTTTAATGTCCGGAAATTAATATATCCTGATTTGTCTTCTTCCCTTCAGGAGCAAGATGTAATTAAACTAAAGCAGCAACTGAATGACCTTATCAAGGACAGAACAGGGTACGTAACTGTTGCTATCTAATCAAAAAAAATTAGTACTGTTCGGTCCATTCATCATTATCAATTCATCTTCAGCATTCTGAGCTTCATTTTTGTCTTTTAGGTGGCTAGAGGAAAGTGATCGAAGACAGGCTGAGTTGGTAGCTGCCCAGATAACTTTAGAAAAACTACATCAGGAAGAACAATTACTCAAAACTGAAAATGATATGTTGAAGGTGATACTACGTGTGTTTGGAATTGCTAATTTACAACATAGATCTACATTTTATTCGTTCTTTCTATATTTAGCTGGTTTTTATCTTTGTAGATTGAGAGCGTAAATCATAAGAAAAGAGTGATGGAACTAGAAGGAGAGGTAAAGAAGCTGTCTGGCCAGCAAAATCTCCAGCAGCGCATTCATCATCACGCGAAAATTAAGGCAAGATATTACGAAGCTGAAATTGGCATCACCTTGAAGCTTTAAGAAACTCTTAAATTGTGTTAATTTCCATGTTATAAGAATGTTTATGGTATTGCAACAGGAAGAAAATAACATGCTCAAACTCCAGAATGAAGATCTCAAAGCTAGGGTGCATAGAGCAGAGATGAATCTTTCACGCGTCAAAGAAGAGATTGCTCGTCACCGAGCTTCCGTGGGTAGAAATCCACGTTTTAGTTTGGGTGAAGACCAAAGCTTAAATAACAAAGAAGAGTTTGCTCGTCAACGAGCTTCGATGGGTAGAAATCCACGTTTTAGTTTTGGCGAAGACCAAAGCTTAAATAACAAACTGAAGGTTGGTAACGGGAGCGAACAAAAGTCTTTTCTGATTTCAAATTTTGGAGCTAACCAGCATAAGCTTATTTTGTTGCAGAAAAATCAATCGTCACTATCTCCACCAAGAAGCTCAAGAACTGATGAGAACTATCCAAATCCAAGGAGAGCCTCTCATGCCCCATTTCTTTCTACTTTAGATAGATAAGTTACTGTCACTAAGTGTACAGTTTTTTGCTGACAACCTGTACTTGATCATTGTGTTGAGCTTTGTACATCATTTGATTCATTTCTGTTAAAGTCATGTACATATTTATATACACGTGTAATTACCACTATTTTCAATGGTATATGCCACAGAATGGCATTTTATAAATAACTAGATACTGCGCTTGTGTAGAAGCAGCCTATTATATTACACAATTAACAGAGAATAACATTATTTGCCATGCCAACTTTGTTTGCAATATACAAAGAAGCAAAACAAAATCACATGAAAAGGTGATTAATGTAACATAACACATGCAGAAATCAAGGATTTTCATTTTCTACTGAGATATATATTTTCTGAAACTGTATACATTCCTCCCCTTGTGCACAGATGAAACCAGTGTGTTCTCAGTGGGTGTCCCTATAATCACATTGCATAAATGATCTCTCCGCTGCTATCGATATCAAGGTCAGGATCGGTCTCCAGGTCTTCATCCATATCATCATCAATGTCCAGACTTCCGGTAAGATACTGATTGAGACTGTTGGTACCGGCTGCTGGTATAGTGGCCTCAGCAATTATCTGCATGATCTCGTCAATGCTCTGCATTGGTTGATCGGGCTCTTCAAATTGGTTGTTCATGTTTTCATCCACGAGATCTGCTGGGAGATTCTTCAGAAACCACTCATGGTTCCTAATCTCATCCATGGTAATCCTCTGTTGCAAAATGGACATTAAAAATGAGATTATGACATGATCGATGGTGTAGGAGAATAAAGCTAATATTGGGTCTCAAGTCTCGAACTATTAGTTTAAACTTTTAGATGATTCTTTACATGGTACCAGGAGTCTTGCTGACCTAGAGATCACAAGTCAAAGTATAAATTAGTATTAAGCCTTAAACTATCCGTGTAACCTTTTAGTTGACTTAGTTCTTTGCAGATAGCATATCACAATAAATAACATAGCAGCATACATACATGTCGGAGAAATCACTAACCTGTGAAGGATCAGCTACAAAAATCCTTGAGATCAGGTGGCGGCACTCGGAAGATATATGAACATAGTCAGGAATGGAGTACTGCACATTCAATATTCGCTGCAAGTGAAAGCCAAATATCAGTCAATTGTTTGATATTTATCTGACGCATTCAGTCATGACAAAGTGCAAAAATTTACATGTATTGTCCTGCGAAAGTTCTTCGGCTCATCAGGATCCTCGAAGGGGTATGCACCAACCAACATGACATATAAGGTCACCCCACAAGACCACACGTCTGCAATCTGCAATCATATTAAGCAGGAAAACATAAAACAATGAATTGTTAGATGAATGCACGGACACCAAAGTGATATACTAGGAAGGGAAGCAATATTATCCCAGTTTTTTAGTCCAATGAGTTTGACCAACTCAATAGCTCCTAGATGCTTCATTTCAGAGAGAGAGAGAGAGAGAGTTGATCAACAAAGTAAATTTTACTTGGACAAAATTATACTTTTAACTAATCAATTAAATATTACCTTGCCATCATATTCCTTCTTAAGTAATACTTCAGGAGCAATATATGCAGGCGTTCCAACAGTTGATTTCGGTTGTGAATGTAGCACTGAAGACTGAAAAGGTGATTAAGTTAAAATAGTACTGCATTGACAACAGAAGATAGCACCAAAAATGAACACACATGGGATTGCTATGTGCCAATCCAATATCAGCACAAAGCCAGATAAAAAACTATAAATCAAAATGACCACATTAAAACTGAAAACTCTAGTAGTGTCTACCAAAAAGCCATATAAGCATTTAAGCACAGTAGGGTCTGGTCTTCACAATGAGCACCATTGTAACACAAAAGTATAGTGGAGACATTAAAGACGATTAGTACCTTGGAGTATCCAAAATCACAGATCTTCAAACGAGGAGCAGGGCTTCCATCCAACAAAGTATTCTCCAATTTCAAATCACGGTGGCATACTTGCTTCATAAAAGCAATACAGAAACAAGAATCAAACTCGGCCACTTAGCCAGACTTTTGGGTAAATAAAAAAACCTAGAGGGAACTTATAAATTTACCATCGCGTGACAGTAGCTCACTCCTGATATTAGCTGTTGGAAGAAGAAACGTGCCTGCGGGTGCATATCCCACAAAATAAATTACAAAGAATGGGATCGCCGGATCAGTACCACAAAAAAATAATTAATGCATCAGACAAAAACCTCATCCTCGCTGAACCGGCCAGCATTACATATCCGCTCAAAAAGCTCTCCTCCAGATGCATATTCCATCACAATAGCCAGATGAGTTGGTGTTAATATGACCTGTAATTTTTACTAACCAATCAGTTAATTATACATGTTGTAAAGGAGCAAGCAGATAATTTGATTACAATGCAACAAATGAACATACCTCTTTGAACCTGACAATGTTCGGATGCCTCAATGACCTATGATTAATAATTTCTCTTTGTACATTTGCATCTATCTGTAATACAGAAGATTGTATTGGAATAAAATTAAAAAACGAAAAACAAACAGAGAATCCTAGAAAGCACAAGTTTTTGTATCAAACATTGCCAAAAAAACAGCTTAGGAGCTGCCACACTATCTAAGTTTCCATGACTCTTCCTTTCATTGGCTTAAGGAATCTATTAGTTAATTAACCCTTTTTCTAGGATATCTTGTCACCGCACATTTGTTAATAAAGATCCATGCTACTTTATCCAAACCTAAGAGTGTCCACATGTTGCCATCTCATCCCATCGCAATCTTTGCAAACAGATATATTCTTTTACAAGAATAAATCACCTTACCAGAAACTATCAGAAAGCAAAATGTGAATCTTTGCATAGAGATGAATACAAAAAAATAAAACAAACAAACAAACAATAACCTTTTGTCAGCAAACCATGTATGATTATTTAGCCTTGCTTTGGATTTCCACTTCTTGGAAAGCAAAACAACATAAGCACAAGAATTAAGATTTTTTCTTTCATGAAACTTCTTAACAATCAAACAAAGCTTTAAGTTATCAAGACTTGAATACTTTTATGATCTGAAAAGAATCCAACGATAAAGTAAAATTAACATAAGTTATTCCAATGGTCATCACAATAGAATTATAGACCATAAAAATCCATAACATGACAAAATGCAACTATTTAACAAATATCATTAATTCCCATATTCTACTTGTTATAATATTATCTTTTCAGTCTTCCCTACAAATTCTTGGTAGCCAAACCAAAAAAGTAGTTTCAACGAGTGTCACGATCTTATCCACAACTGAAATTGACACTTGACAAATCCATTACTAAGTCAGAGAAGCCTTTAGAAACTTTGTAGTTTGTTTCTTTCCTCATAAAGTTTGGTGGCCAACCAGAGCACTAAGTTTCAAGATGATCACTTTGATTCCGCACAACTCAATCGACAGCTGACTTCACAAGAACACCGAATACACCACAAATCACATTCAAATGGAACATAACAACCATAACATGGGCCAATAAATCAATCAAAATTCAAAATCCATAAAGTAGCAAATTGAGTTCAGTAAATCTACTACTAGCCTTCAAGTTTCAACAAGAACAAGACAAACTGAATCAATCTAAAAAAAACCACTAAAATTCTAAAACTAGAAAATCTACTACTTCTCACTTCACAAGGGATAAATCACTTAACAAACCATTCAATTCCAACGGACACCCAACTCAAATTCAAATAAACAAGAACAAAAACAAGCAAATAAAACACACAGTTTCCACAAACACTAGTAAAAAAATGTAAGAAGCCAAGTAAAAATTGGTCACTAACCTTCTCACCTCTCTCGATATACTTGACAGCAACAAGCTCGTCAGTCTGTTTGTCTCTCATCAACCTGGCGACCCCAAAATTCCCAGACCCAATATCGCGCACAAGCTCGTAACGATCGTTATCGTGCATTATCGGCAAGTCCATTCCCGGCCCAACCGTGACCGCCGTCCGATCCATCCCAGAAATCAACAAAAATCTCCTCTGAACAAAAAAAAAAAACAGAAAACGCAGCCCAACGAAAATCACATAATCAGAAGCAAAATCAACAGCTCCACGCCCCCTAAAAGACAATGGCGAGGACGAGAAGGAGGAGCACGATCCTGAGATGGAGCTGGAAGAGGACGGTGGCGAATCTAAACGTGGCGATGCGTAGACCACAGGATTGGAGGGTGAATAAAGAGAAGCAGAATAGGTTCAAGCCCGTGACTGCTTTACCCACCTCGCTACCAGATGGATTCAATTCCCTCCCTCACCCTTAGTATCTTGCTCGATCAGCTGTTTGCGCTCACAAGAGAGAGCTCGTGAACGAACAAAAAGCTTGCTTTTTTACCTCTCTCTTGCTCTGTTCAGTGTTTAGGTTGTTGGGTCGCTGTGTCTGTGATTTTTTCGAGTTTATCCAAAACCCAACCTTAGTGAAGACCAAAATTGATGATAATGATAACGACGACGATGACGAGAGGGAGAAGCAAAAATTAAGGAGATATTTTTATCTTAGTGATGACAAAATGGTATGTGTATTTACATAATTGCCATTGCTTTTCTTAAAAAAAAATAAAGAAAAAAAAAGTTTTTTTTTAAAAATAATTACATTAAATTAAAAGTGTCAATCAAAATATTACAGATTCGACCAAGAGACCTAGATGACTCTGTATCCAAGGTTGCTTCACGGGTAATGCCCTGTAAACCCGATATTGTAGCCACATACATTTACAGGCATTGAACGCCCTTTATCTAGACTCTTACTATACTTTACTAACAAGGCAAACAAAATCTAGCCATACCACATTACTGGGCCTTCCCGCCCTTCCTCAACCAATGCAGATTAAGAGTGAGGAGTCGACCCTCACCCGCCGCCTTTTACCTAAACTGGGACAATCTGAATGCTCCCCCCTTCCTCCTCAATATCCTCCTCTTAGCATCCATTCACGGACTTGTCTTCATCCTCATCCTTCAGATCCTCATGCCTTTGATCGTTTTGTCCCCGGGATGGTTTGACCATTCAAGTGCCTGCTCTTCTCCACTATTGATCCTCATGCCTTTGATCGTTTTGTCCACGGAGTTGTTTGACCATTCAAGTCCCACTTTCCTCCGCTATTTTAGTTCCTCCTGCAATTTTAGTTGCAGCAGATATCTATCATTTGTGTGACTTCCAATTATCAGTTCTAAACCATTCATTTGCATACCTCACTTCCACTTTTCTATCTAAAGCACACATCCAAACCTCATAAGGTCTGTCATCCTCGGTAATGTCAAGATCATACTTGATCTTGTATGATTTCTCATCATGCCCAATTATACCACAAACAAAACAAAAGTGGGGAAGTCGTTCATACTTGAAGTAGACCCAACTCCACTGCCATCACATTGGTCTGACCTTCATCCTACGGCGCAGCAGTCTCCTGATATCCACTGAAATTCTGAGATCGGTATAGACAACCCTAGGACCCGGACCCTTTTGTTTGTCCAAATTAAAATCTTCCCACATAGTTGCCAATGCTTATGAAAGCTTTTTCATTATGGAAGCTTTCCAGTAGTGCATGAAGTTGAACTCACATATACATCCAAACCAATTTCACTCCTTCTGCCACCTCCCTAGGACCTAGCAGTTTGCAAACCATCGGTTGATAGTTAAAGTACCATGACCCTCCCTCAATCTCTTTATTGACATCTCAAGCATGGTAAAACTCAAACGCAAACCTCTTTTCCCTTTTTCCCTCGAGATCCTCAAAGATCTCAAAGGAATTGATTCACTCAATTGGTTTCCACAGGGAAGTCATCTTCGCGCTCATTTGTTTAAAATTTATCAAGAAATTAGTGATAAATTTATCAACTACCCTCCAAACCATTTGTTTAGGCGTCGACATGGGCGTCGGCGTCGGTTCCGGTCCCATGTCAATAACCTCCTCCTCATTTTTCTCGAGACACATCATCCTGAAACCTGCAACTACTTGTTCCTGGGCTTCCTTGGGTCTGACTCCCCATGTTGCTTCCCCATTCTGTTATTGTATCAGTGACATGATTAGTCTGAGTGGCAAGCAGATCTAATCCGATAGGCGATTAAGTTGGCGGTAGCTAGCCTTGGGATACGCTAAATTAGGTGCTACCGGCGTGGGATGCGTTGGCATGTGAGAAGAAGACAACAATAGGTGCAAGCGGACAGATGCAGAGGACCAGCGCAACATTAGTTTTCGGCAATAGAGGCGGTGTTGTAGGCTAAGCGGCTGGCGGCGAAAACGGGAGAGAAACCCTACCTCTTTTGACTCCTTCTATTGGGCGCTTCTTGGGCCATAAGTTAATAAATTCAAAATTAGAATTCGGCAACGAAAATCAATCCAACCTGAGAGATTTGACACTAATACAAACAACCTAACTAGACTATGAGCCACCTGATACGCAAGCCTCTTAACGAACACAAACTTCAAAAAAGAAAATTGTGAAACCAAATATTTTATATCCCAAATTAAACAGAACCAAGGCACTGGAATCCTCTCATCATACATGAAGATTACGAACAATTGAAAATGATTGAATTTAGAGTTTAAAGCGATCACGTGAATGATGTATGTCATATGATTCGACAACAAACTCGAAGATTGATCCGATGGATTTCAACCAAACCGCCATCTTCTTCTCTCTACAACCACCTCTTGGTGCCTTATGCATACACCAATAAAAAGCTTACCGGGGTCGTGGAATTTCTCGGTCATGGCACTGCCGTGAATGCCGAGATGCAGGCGCTTCGTCCGGGTTTGAAACTAGCTTGGAATGGGGGTTGGAGAAAAGTGGAAATTGCTTTGGATTCAAAAAACTACTCTCAAAGTTGTACGTAATCGTAAAGTCGGGCATTGGAATCTAGATGGGGTTTTGAGGGATATTTGTGATTTGATTGATCATGATTGAGAGGTTAGCTTCAAGCATACATATCGTGAAGGAAAATCGAGTGGCTGATTGGCTGGCAAATATCGGACAGATTTACTCGCGCAACCTTGTTATTTATGGCACTAGGCCGAAGGGGTGGCTGAGACTGAGATGGTCCTTGAGGACGCTTACGGAGTGAGCTTTTCTCGTCTTGTTTCAGCTTAGTTTGTTTATGCTTTCTTATGTTTACCGAATAAAAATTAAAAAACTTACCGCAAATATGCTTCATCATCAATCTACAAACCCTAATAATTCTTAACTTGCGAACAAAGCAAAACTCGCTATTTTAACAAGAAAAACCATAAAAAAAATCTTACAATTTCAAGAGACCGTCGCCGTTATGAAAATCAAGAACAACAGTAAATTACAAAAAACTTACCCGACTTTCAAAATAACGGAGAGAATTATACAACATGATAAAGTTTACCATAATTATTATTGTCTTTAAATTAAATTTGTTTTTTTTAATGTTTTTCAGTGATTTTGATTGGGACAAGACTCGCAAATTTTCTTGTACTAAGTTTGTTATGAAAATGGATAATGTGATAAGCATTACTACTATTATGTGTTCAATTATTACATGTTTCATTGTCTCAATACAACGAATGTTTTAAATTTGCACTAAAAAAATGTGCCAAATTATTGATCTAATTATGAAGTTAGATGAGAATTTATAAAGTTGCTTAAAGAAAATAATTATTGGTATCGTTTGGG
>JAYMTJ010000122.1:0-19710 GCA_036897525.1 Pelargonium x hortorum
AAGGAAAAAGGAATATAACTACTAAGGTCGTTGGGCCTGGGATATACATTTTTGGGAGCTGTTATGTAAAACAGGATTTTTCTTTACAAATAGGCAACCCCTTCAGAATCTATATCATCTCATAGTCTTTTCACTCCTTGGTATAAGGGTTCTGTCCTTGTACAATTCAACATAGCAGGCAGAACCGGATACCATTCCCGAACTTACTTGAAGAAGAAGAGTTTATTCAGTAGCTACAAAGCGACTCCTTATAAGCACGGGTCTCCCTTTCCTGGGGAACCCCAACCCCCTGCAACAAAGAAAAAAAGACAGGATTTCCAAAATAAAAGCTCAAATCAAAAGTGTGCGGGTATTTCTTTTGCTCAAAATTAACCGTTTTCTAAATCCTTTTCCACAAGCGTCCTCTCTTCTCTTTATTTGATTTGCCGAATGTAAATGCAGTAAGCTAAAGGTATCCCATTTAGATAATCCTCTTTTGTAATGTTAACTCATTCAAGACTAGGGATTACTAATAAATCGAGTACGAACCCCTTTTTTTATATAGCAGTTTTGCGAGTAGATTAGGTGAAATAAACTATAATATAAGGACTCGAGAGAAGTGTTCCTTGTTTGAAAAGAGTTATACTGGAGTAAGATTCGAACCTATGACCAACACCTCTCTCAAATTTGATCCGTTAGTAAAGGAATCGGGCATATGGGAATCCCAGTAAATAGATTAAAAAAAGCTATAGCTGCTTATAATCGGAGAATAACTTCACTACGGGCCCCTTTCTCAGAAATTGTAGCTAAATTCTTTTCTAAACAAGGAAGCGCTCAGTCGTATGTCTAAAAGGAAGGCCGGTCTTTGCTTAATAGATCCCTTGATTTTGGCACTAATATAGAACCGATCCACACTTTTTGAAATAGCATTCTTTTTAATTAATATTAGAGTTTGGTATGCTTTTTTATCTACAAGAAAGACTTGAAAGTAAAAGGGATTTGCTTTTCATGCATCTAGGATCCCAGTAAATAGATTAAAAAAGGCATCCCAGGAATTTTTGTACGGTATATTAAGAAAACTGAAGTTTCTTAACAAAAAAAAAGATATCATGGAAGTTATCTATTAACCACAGGTATTTAAGTAATAGTACGATTTGAACCAAAGAATTCTGATTAGGTTGCAACTTGATTTAACAAGAGAAACTAAACTTTTTTCTTTTATAAAAAGAGAACTACTAAGATATTTGTTCTATATAAGTGATAAGTGAGTTCTAAGTGCCTGTTTTTTTTAAGCTGCCCTTTACCTAAAAAGTCCAGTAGTATACGTTAGGTATTTTCCAAAACCAAAAGAAGACTTAAAAACACCTTTAGATTAATCTATATTAGAAGAAATTTCTATACAATGTGGGCCCGCCTAAGTTAATTCATTCTGTTGGGGTCTCTAATTTAGTTAAAGTTAACACTTAGCAAATGTGGATAAAACTAGAACCCTGACGAGCCCAGATAGACACTTTCTAGCAATAGGACACGGAAATATTTACGTATTTTGACTGCCGATCCTTTCTTTTAAATTTAATTAAGCCCCAAACTACAGGATATAAAGAACCCCGTGTACCTGTAGCAAAGTCTGCCTTCTCTCCGATATTTATAGAAACTAAGAATGTCTCAATTTTGACGAGACTTTTAATTTAATGTAATAAAGTTCTATCCAAACTCGAAAACCCTATAGTTTAGCGTAGTACTTTCCTAACCAAACTTTAATTTAAAGCTTATACAGAACTTATGCGTATCTCTTAGCAACTACTTAATTAAGATTAAGTCGTGTCCAGCTTTTTTGTGCCAAGGTATATCCCCCTATTAAATTTGCATTATACAAAAATCTAAATATAAGAACCCCCGAGTTAAGTACTTATAGAGAATTACTTTTAATAATAAAACAAGTAAAAACTAAATTCAAGCCGGGTCCCGTTTTCGTCTTAGACTGCGTGTTCTCTAGATATAAATATAGGGTGATTAGTCAGCCGTCACACTAGCAGAAAAGGCCCGCTAAAGCTTTAACTCCTCACAAATATATATATGATAATGATAAATAAAATTTTGTAAATCAATCTGCACGAAGTTTCCTTGAGAAATAAACACGCGAAATCAAGTAAGCATTAGATACAAGCGCTTTTAGAGCGGATAATGTCTAGTTTCTTAGGTCGACTATAAGGGGTTGATTTTAGTTAAGCTAGTGGGGACTTTAAGGAACAGTTTGTTATCAATATAAAAAAGTACTTAACTTACGGAGCCCCTTTTTTACTGAGTGAGAGTTTTCTTCTTCAGTTTAGCAAGCTTTTTTTTATACAGAAATAAAAAATATTTTATTATCCAAATAGGAGAGTCTAGATAAATTTTTATTGCCAGACAGAATCAAGACTATAACTAGTAAATAGGGTATTTGGGATTTTAAAGCTTAGACTAAATAGAATATCAATATCATTGAAAAATCAAGTAGAAGAGGGGCACTATTAGAGAGAAGTCTTTAAAATTACCGGATATTACGTAACTTGTCATTCTTAAAAAACTTAGATTAAAAAGGGGGTGTTTTAGTCAATTAGAAAAAAAAAAGCAATAAAATATTTGTAATACCGAAATCCCAGTTTTACCTCAGTACAGGGTCTCCCTATCCGAAGTTAGGATATCGAAAAGTGTGGTGGAATTACACTAGAATAGGAACTCATTAGCTAATAAAGTGCCTACGACCTTTTGACAAGTAAAAAAAGGGGGAATACTAAAAGTATAATATAAAGGCGGGGCTTTACTTCCTCTTCTTTGAAATTATAATTTCAAACTGTCTAAATACTTAGGATTCTCCATTAGCGAAGTTTCTACCATTTCTTAAGTGAATGCGGGTGCCTAATTTTTGTCTTTGATAGATCTAGAAGTATGGCGAATTTGAAAGTCGGCTAGTTAGTGCTCCGATATTTTAAGGAAAACTTATGGGCGAATACTGATAGGACCCCTTTCTTTCATATAGTAGGGTATATCAATCAAACGCTATAACTTAGTTTGGTAAAAACAAAATAGAAAGAAACTTTTGGAGAAATCCTGTGTTAACTCTTGCTTTAATTTCACGGAAGAAGGGTTTCTATACAAATAAAAGCTATTTACTTATCACGAGGTAATTACTTATAAGTAAATGCCTGGAGAGAGAGAGTAATGAGTTACTTTATCTTTCATGAATTTTAGTAAGAATACCACAACAAGGAAGGGTGGGCTTTCATCTGTTTCATTCCTCACCGGATACTATAAAGCAAGCAGAACAACAAGAAAATTCTTTCCCAACTCTTCTGCCTTGACTAATTAGGAGTTATTACCAGGTTTCTTGAAGAGTTTCTATTACTAAGATACTGCTCTTTGGGTTTTCCAATAGGCTCTAGCTCTAGGTCTAGATTTAGGTATTAGGTTATATTCCTTAGGGTTTATTAGTATCTATTTCCTAACTACTTTATCCTAGAATACGGCATTCTGAGAAGCGAGCTTTGGTTTGGGCACTTCCGGAAACCCGGCTACTCTTAAAACTTTCCAGAAAAGTGTCCTGTTAGTGAAAAATCTCGTTAAAGAGAACGCTCCTAATTTTTCAGTACAAGGGATCCGATAGAAAGAAAAAAACTTCGGCACAGTAACCTATACCCGAAATGGAAATTGTAAAACAAAACTTGGGCTACGGAAATCTCCTAATACCTATATTTCAGAATTTAAAAGGTAAAGAAAAACCATACGTGAAGGCTTTTTAGATGACAAAGAATTTTCTAATTAATGATCCGTACTCTATTTACTGCTGCTATGCCCCAGTTTTTAATTAACAGGGGAGGGGTGTAAGATAAGACTTTTGTTTAAGGATTTCTAATTGCAGTTTCTCCTGTAGGAAATGGCAAATCCTTTTTTTGTTTCCTCCTTATTTTTGATTTTCTTGGTTGTACTAGACTAAGTGTGTGCTCAAACCAGCATTCTTGGCATAGGCAGGCCTAACTCCTTTTTTCAAAAGCAAGGAATAGAAGGTCCTGGGGTTTCGTATTCCTCTATAAATAAAATGAGGGCATAGTAAATATCGGAGTTATAAGTAACAACCCATATATTTAGTGAGACAACCCTCTAGCTTAAACTTTACAAGACTCCGGAAATTTCTAGCAGAAAAGTTCCTCCATTAGAAACTCTTGGATAGCAGGTCCCCTAGTATTCAGTCCTCGGGAAGTTTCCGGGCTATAATTAAACAACATAAAGAGATTCCTTTCCTCACAAACTATTATATTCAAGATTCGATTTGCTTTAACAGGATACAGGGTATTACGCCTCTTTGAGGTTTATCTTATCATTATCATCTCGAACACCCATTTTTGATTTTCTCGCGGCCAAGCAGAACTATTTGGTAAGACCGAGGAAATCTCAAATAAGATCCAGGACAACTCTATCCGCAAAATAAAATTCACGTGGGAAACTCCAGTTAAAAAAAAAAAGTCCTTGGCCTTGAAACTTACGGGAGTCTCTAAAACACTAAGTATATTCCTAAAACCCTTTAGTCTTAGTCATACTAGGGCAAGGCGCATGAGCGAAGCTCCCTTTTATTTTAAGCAACAAGCATAACATCATATATACAATACATCAGCAGCAAGTTTACAAGCCTTTACTTTTACTTAAAGGAGGTCCACTAGGCTGTCTGTCGTTATACCAAGGACTTTTAAGAGCCCTACTTCCCCTTTATTTCATTTCATTTTAGTTCTAGACAATAGCTTACTTTACAGAAATAGGATAGCGGATCCCTTTAGCTTAATTCGAGCTTAAGAAACCCTAGGTAGTTAGACTTATTAGACCTAGTAATCTAAGGAGCTCACCTTCCTATGAAACACTTTTTACATTAGACCGCTTAAGCCTTTCCGGATATGGATATTCTAGAGTTTTCCCATTTTACTTTGTTAAAAAAGTAACTCAGCTAGGCACCTGCACAAGGAAATAACACCCCCTATTATCTTTATAATATAATTATGAATATCCAATTCAAAATCCACCTATGGAAAAACCCTCTCGTACCCCCTTCCCTATCTAAATCTAAAAGAACAAACCCTTTAAACTTTTCTAAGACATTCAGGGATTAATACAAATGAGAAATAGAATAGCCCCGAAGTTATTAGCCAAAATGTTTATATACATGATTATATTCCTTACTTTTTTTTAAGGTAATGAATACCAAGACAGTTTCTACAAGGGATGTTCCTTAACTATAAAGACAAAGAACCCACCAAAGCCAATAACAAAACCCTCGATACCATCATAATAGCTTGGGACAGTCCCAACCATTAAAGTTTTTGAGACTTTGTTCATGTCCATTACATTTATTTGCACTCGTAAACAGTTAACAAAACTGGTAGTCAATTTCGCGGACAAGAAGAAGCTTACAAGTACAAGTGGATTTAGAGAGGTCAATCCTAATCAATCCCAAAAGAATTAGAACAATCGGATTTGTAGTTAGGATGAAAGTACCCGCATAAGCATAAGACCGGAATGGGTTGGTTTCAATTCAAGGCTAGTGGTCAGGAAATTCATAAGTTGACAAAGTTACTTACAGGATATACCTAATTACTAAAACAACAGTCCACCTTTAGTTTACACAAGAATTAGTGGAATTCTGAGTTTGGCCACCATAGATACAGCATCCAAAGGTATGAAATTCCCTTGCGAACGACTGCTAGAGATTGCTTTGGCTCGCTAATTGGACTGGATCCTTCTTAGAGGAATTCGGGGCTTTTTTAGAGTAATTCGGCAAAGTAGATTAAGAGTTTTTTCGTTAGTTTATGTTATGCATTAAACCGGATTTTAGACCTTTAGTTTTTTTAGGCACTTCTGCTAAGGAAATGAACACTCTATCTTTCTATTTTCTTGCAGCTTTATTCTTTATTTATGTTATTAATTTCTTCTTCTTAAGTTTAGAGTCAGTCAATATTTATGATCCAGACTTTTCCAGGTTTCAAGACAAGAGGAGAAAAGTCAAACAAGACTCTTTTAATATAGCATATATCCTGTACAAGATCCGGTAGAGACTTTCAGTCAAAATTAGATAGTTTACAAGCTCAAGGATCAGAAAAACTTTACCAGGAAGCTTCTATACCTCAAAGTTCTATTTAATAAAAATAAGGGGGTATTCGTGAATAAGTCCTCGTTATAGTACTTTAGGCTTAGTATAAAAGAAAACCCTAGTATAAGTCCAAAGTCACTTAGCAATAAAGCTTTGAACTATCAGTCAACCCACCATTACTTGCCATTTGGGCGCCATCCACTAGGAAGCGCAAGGTTATACTATTTCTAGTGCATACTACCTCGGCTTCTACAGCTCGTATATTTTCTGGTACTTATATACAAAGCTCAGTTTTACAATGCATTAGAAGAATTCAGAAAAAAGTCTTTGTCATAATCATAAAGAGTAATAGCTTTTTTCTGAAGCTAAAGAAAAGAAAAGATTAGCGTGAACACCCGCTCAAGCTAACGGGGAGGTTTCAAAACCACAAAGGAATTCTATAAAAGTCTAACGAATAAAAAACTCCTAGAGTTTAAGGAATCCGTTAAATCATCAGTATGGGGGATAGGCATACCCTTGCACTAGCTTTCCCTTTTTGTGCCCTTTGAGAGTTTTCTTTAGACTGGCTTCTTATAAGTCCGGGTCTATCGAGTCTTGGCTTATATATCTTAAATCTTGGTTATAGGCCCCAAGGTTGAGTATAGAGACACAGCAATCTTTTTTATCTAAAAAAATCCTACCAGTACCTATCCCTAACAGAACAGAAATGTATTTCTATTTATCTCTTTTAAACTCAGAATGCAAAAGGGGAATCTACCTCTCGAGAAGGTCCCGAAGTTAGCGCACATGCAGTAGTCCCATCCCAAAAGAAAAGGACCAAAAGCTTATAATCCTAACAGAAAACCGCATATAATACTGAACGGAACTGTCTTTCCTCGTGGAATCCACAGGCCTTTCCGTCCACTAACTTTATTTATTCACTTCAAAAAATACAAGTACAGGGCGGCTCTTTATATACATATAGGATACTTTACTTTCTTTTCTAACCAATAGGATTTCCTCGAAAAGCACTAGGGACAGGCTTACGAGGTCTCAGTTTCAGAAACTACATTTTCTAGGTTTGCATCTTTTATTCCCGGAGCTATACTAGTTTACTTACTATACTTTATTTCTATTTGAATATATAAACTACTAGACCCGAAGCTTTACTATAATATAACCTCTACGGGCGCCTATTCAAACAAAGTAGAAAGAGCGCTAAATGGGAGCTTTTATTATAGTCAGCAGGAATTACGGGGTACTTAACCATAGCTATTTTGATTTTCCTACTCTAATATACATATGCTAGAAAAAAACCCTTAAAAAGAAAACAATGCATACAATTCTCACATTATCATTATCCCTATAAGGCATATTCCTCTCTAACGATAAGCTGCCGAAACTTGAGGTATATCCCTTATAAACTAGAATACAATACACTAATTTTGACTACTAAGTCTTTTTTCTCCTGCAACTCTAACTAAATACAAAGAAAAGTCTAGTCTAGCTGACTCCTAAACAAGGCATGAAGAACAAATGAGTCCTATTAAGGTATCTTCAACAAAACAAGTAAGGCCATCTTATAAAACAGGGATCCAGATTCATTCCCCTTCTACTTTTTGTATGTAATTTAGGTATCTCCTCGTGTAATATTTCCGTATTTCATTCAAAGGAAAAGGTCCATAATTTAAGTAAGTCTGGTAAATCCAAGACTTTTCTGATCTGACTAAGGGGATACATTAAGGCAATCCAGAAAACCCGGCTTAGGAACTCATACAGGTAAATCGCTAATATTTGAATTAATATTTTACGAAACACTGAGGAATTCTTTTTTATCTCCTTTTTCGCTAGAGCTGGCGCTTGATTTTTTTGACTTATTTACTTCTAAGGAACGGGTTTTTGTCTAAATGAGGGCAACATATTCGAAGTTTAGAGCTACGGGATTGACTATACTTCTTCAGTGGATACAAACTTAAAAGTAATACCGCGTATCTCCTGTAACGTTTCAAATAAAAATCTATAAAATAGAACTACTCAAGGGCGCTTTGAACTCACCGTCACTGTCCTGGGTTCCTTTGTATAACGTGAGTTTTGGAATTACAATTGTTTGTATAGAAAAGATACAGGGTGTTGCATCGAAAGAAGATAATGAAAATGACTTAGATAAGGAGATTGCTTATTCGGACTCTTTGTGTAATAGGGAAAACAGGAAGCAAAACATTAATTTAGTTAGAGAAGGTGTCTATCAGCCGACTAAAATATAGCTTACATTCGGCAAATTAACGTACAAATACAAAAGAACCCTTAGCCATGGGTTCGAATCAGGAATTCGTTGGAAATTCAACTACTTTTTCTTTAAAACTACTGAGAAACACTTTCATACTTTTCATTTTAAAGAAATTTCTTAACTAAAAAAAGGTGCTTGGGACTGCTCTTACTACAAACAAGGAAAACTCGTGTCATTTTTGAAGCGGAATCTTTCGAAATGCGGATCCCGGTCAGCCTCTTTTGGAATTAATTGGAATTAATGCTATGAGTTTGGTAGACTTACTTAATATTTGCTTTTAATGTTTTCTTTTACCAGGGAATTCTATAATTATATAAATAGAAAGTCTTTTTTCAATTTCTTTATTAGCCTTAAATCTAGGATTAACTCCCACTAGACTCTTTTCTTTACACTTTTTTAGAAATCTTGCCTTTATAGGACTTATTGTCCATAAATTCTAGGAGTAGGCGTCTACTCAAAGATGCAGCTTTCATTGATTACATAAGTTTTCTACGTTCAGAGTAATAGACAAGAGACTTCCATAGTTTTGTTTTGGTAAGTTTATTACTTCAGTCTCTATCCTAAACCTTCTAGTTTACAGAACGAACAAGGGCTTCGAAGACTTATAATGACTTACAAATTTAGTACAGCTATAAAGCTCAATTGGCTTTTTTGGGACTTCCTATTTTGTTATTATCCGGATTCCCGTATAGCAAAGCTTTTTTCTTTATTTAAGTCTTGGCTTTATAGTCCCTTTTGGTTATCTAATAACAGCTCTGATTTTAATGTATCTATAACCGGGGCTTTTACTCCTTATGCGACTCCGGGGATATATTCATTGTCTAAAATTAGGGGCCTAAAGGAATCAGAAAAGGCTTTTCAAGAAATAGACTAAATAAGGTAGCACTAAAAACCCTTAAACTTCGCTACGAATTGGGGCGAACTCTAGTTTACAGTATATACCAAGAATCTGAAGTCTCTTGCTTTTTTTAGGGCGGGCTTTCAACTAGAAGCGTAATTTACCCAGGTGTTTGTACAATTTTTGGGATTAGATAATATATGACGGGGTTCAAAACAGGTTAGTCAATCAAGAAAAGGGCCCTTCTGCAGTTATATAATCTATAATCCTGTAAGGTAAATTAGGTATCTCTTAGCCACCAAACTCAAGGTCCTGTGGGGTCTTCCTTAATTAGGGTAGGGCATATTCTGTAAGGGACTCTCTTGACTAAAGTAGATTTAACTTACATGGGTTTCTGGACATTGTTCTTTTTAAGATCCTTTTTTTACTAAGATTGAATCCAAGAAAAGTTAACAAGACCGCACCCGAGGTCTACTGGAAGAATCAAAATTTCATAATATGCCTCAACTTCGCTCAAACACGAACTTAAAGAGAGTCTTTTGGCTAACACCTTTTTTCTATTTAATAATCACCGGATATCCTTAAAAAAGATAGCTACATGACCAAAATATAGGATTCTTAGTTGTATAGCATACAGGTAAAGCTTTTTATTACTCTAATAAAAAAGATATTAGTTTTCTTCTTTTGTTTTGCCTCAATCGCTAGGTATTCTCTACTCAGGGCTCCCCTACCCCCTTGTATCCTAAGTCTTGGCCAATAAAAGGTTTTGTTTAATAAGCAGTCTTGTGTTGTATTTTGAAATCCGTATAGAGAGGCTCCTCAGATGGAGATGTAATTATTGTATTACTGAATAACCGAGTATTAAAGCTAAAAGGGCATACTAGGCATCTCTTTTATGCTATGTTGTTAAGTTAAAGCCTGCTATATCAAGAAAAACCCGGACGGGGTAAGGTCATTTGAGTAGGTCCTGCAATCCCAAAAGCGCAACCTATTTTAAAGGGTACTTACCAGAAAAGGCTGAATAAAGACAGAGGAGCTAAAAGAACGCCCACGTATCGTATAAGGTTTCCCTTAAGCATATGATGAAACTTCTTTGTTTGTTTTCTAAGTAATTGAACTTTAAAACTAAGGGTTCGCCCAAGTGTATTATAGCTCTCAGGTTTAAGGGTTTTTTAAGATACAAAATGAAGATAAAGAAAGCGTTACATAATAAAACCAAAAATGAAATAGAAATCTTACTCAACTAGAATTTGTATAGAACCGCGTTCTTCGTCTAGTATTTACTTTACTCTGAGGGTTCCGCTTTTTTCTTTTCTAAAGTATGGGTTTCCTAGCTTTACTAGGATATAAAAAAAGAGGTCCCTATTTGCAATTTAGAATCTGCTGCAGCAAGTAGAAAGGTTTTGAACTCGTGCATGCCCCTAGAAATAGAACTTTGACTTGTTAAGCGTAAACTTGATTAAAAGTAGAGCTGGCGTAAAAGGCCAAAAGCCCTTTTTTCACTTATCCCTTTCCCCGATTTCGAGAGTAAACAAGTAAGTAATACAGTCTCTTTATCCAAGTGATTTTAGCACCTCCTTATGTAGCTATTAGAATTCTAAGAGAAACCTTTTCACGACGGCTGTCTGTATTTAAGTTCTTGCGCGGCAAGTTTTTAGCACACCTTGACTTGAAAAGCGTGCAATAATGTTTACAAAATCCAACCTAGACCTTCCGAGTTATGATATAGCATACATAAGGCACAATCTTAGTATTAAAAAGTTTATAGACAAAACTTTTCAGTTTGCTTGAGTCTAATCTAATAAGGGGATGCCTGAAAGAAAAGGGACAAATAAAAGCACTCTCTACAAATCCGTAAGTGTTGTTGTCTAAGTCAGTCCCTCAAGGAATCCCGTAGATAACTAGGTTATGAAATACAGGTACCATTACAGACAGACCGTCTTTAGGAAAGCGTAGTAAGGTTCCTACAGTTTGCTTAGTATCTATTCATACAAAAGGTGAAGAAAAAAAAGAAGCTCTTTTTATTTTAATTGGAGGAAAACAAAGCTCTGTCGAAGTTGTAAGAAAAGTGAGTGGGTTTAAGGAAGAGAATAGGTGCTAAGGATAGTAAGAAGCTGCATCGTAGTTGCACATGAGTCTTGTATTGAATAAAAAAGCAAGTGGCAAGCTTGCTTTAGATGTGCGTAGGTCTACAATTGATAGATAAGAGAACCAATTCTAAAGAATAGAAATTCTTCCTCTTAAGTTAAGAGAGATTGGACGAGATAGGTTGAGTTGAAACTCATTAGAAAAATAATGGGAGGTTAGAAAGAAATGACTTTGTTGAAAAGGTGACACATCATTAGTAGAAAAGGGACTCTATTCTATATAGTAGAAAACCTTTTTCAAAATCAAGGACTTTCATGCTCAATTTCAACCTCTTTCTCAGAAGAACGTGACCCCTGCCTATGTAGACTCAAAAAAGGGACTCTATATCTTTCAACAAAAGAAAAAATGCATGCCCTTCCTATGTAGACTCAATTCTTAGGACTTTCAAATCACTTTATCTTAAGGAAATTGACCCCTGCCTATAAAACCGGATTTGCTCCTCATGAAAGAGCTTATCCCATTAGAAAATAGAAAGGATTTAGACAGAAAAGGGTTTCGATTTCATTTGTACAAGAAAAGGAATTGGTACACTAAGAAAAAGTACCTAAATTCACAGGGTTCTAATTCATTTGTTTACAGAAGGAAAGCAAGACGAAACCCCCGTGATACATGCGCATGACCCGGAATTCTATTTGTTGGTTTACAGAATCAAACCCGATTTACCCGAAATCGACCCATTTTGTAAATTCATTAAATTCAATAAGTTTACAGAGGGAGCGCAATACTCAACCTGGGGGATACATGAACTCCTTTTCCTTTGCCTAATCTGATTAGAATTAGGAATAGACTCTGACTGAATGAAATCAGTTCCTTGCAAAACCCATAAGATCAAGAGGTCAAATACCGATATGTGTGTGTCAATTTGGAAAGAAAGTTATTCCTTTAGTTTAGCAGCACCGGTTAGTCCCATTAGACATAAAGTTTTTAATAGTACAACAAGAGTCTTTACCGAAATGGACAGGTTCTAAAATCAAAGTTTACCTAGGGAATCTGTATACAACTCTATCGATACCAGCACCTCCTTAACTCCTAGCAGCTAACAAGGACATTAGCAAGACAAGTCTTAACTATTTTGTACATTATAACTCATAAAACATAAGATTTCTTATAGTTCAAAATTCTTTAATACTAGACCAGTTCTGCTTACAAGCAACAGATTACACAGAGGATGACGAGTTAGGCTTCTTCTCAAGGTACTGCAAACACCAGTTACTGATTCCTTGAAATAAAGATTTCAAAACCAGCTACAAGAGTCCATGGAATTAAAGAGGACTGTACTGTGTTATTCCTGTCAGTTCGTAGATCAGTTAGAACTTGGATTTCTAGTTAGGAATCTCTTCTTAGGATAAGGAAGATAAGAAAACCGATTCGGCATGTACAATAAGTCAGTCAAATACCTAAACAAGTTAGGAACTCAATACAAATAGCAACAATTCTTTAACCCCTCTAATTTAGTTTAGCTACACCAGGAGACAACCATGAAATAAAGTGGGTAAGTCTAAGCTCATAAGCGGTATCTATTTTCCAATAACCAGGAATTCTTAAGACTTTAGAAACTAGTCAAAGTTGTATCCTGTACCTTCGTTAGATCGGACTCTTCTACAAGATAAACTGACTTTATAAAGAAGACTCCTATCCATGGTACAGATCCAACAAGGGACAGATGAAACACAATAAGAACTTCAACTTTAACTGACTGGAAAAAAACGGGAAACCAAGGAATCTCAACCTAGGAAATAAGGTAATTTAAAGGGCACACAATCTTCGTTTCATCGGGAAGCCTAGATTCTTTTACGGGTGTCTAATGCTAATTCCTCTCAAATACAGAGGGAAATACACAGATTAGCAATATAGGGAACGTTAAAGTCTAGTATTCTTGTGTTCTGGGTTATTCATGGAAAGCTGGCTGTCATCGCCGGCAAGTTAAAGTCTTACTATTTCGTACAGATAGTACTATTCCGATCTATCTCTAATGGGACTCTGATAGCAGGTACAGGATAACCCAGATTCTCTATTCTCTTCTTTAAAAGTAACAGTTTGTAACCCGGCTCAGGATTTTTATTGGCAGGACAGTGCCGCTATTAGGAGAACATCTTTCTTTACCTTTTGACCTTTTCTTTTGAGATTGATTCGTAGTCTTTTTTAGAATAGTTTAGGAACTTACAGAATTCTTGTCTTTGGAGCTTATGTATGGAAACCCGGGTTTGGAAAGTACTTATCCGTTGAGAGTCTATTCCTCTAATTCTTTGTAAGCAAGGTAAGTTTACTTGTGTGTAGGTTCTGATACTTTTGATTCTCTAGTAGAAGAGTTTAAGATAGATAGATAGATAGATAGATAGAATATAGGACTCTCTCTGGGATTGAACCACTATCTGCTAACTTAATCGTGGGAGCTCTATCTACCGGTCTAGCTGAATAACATAAACTGAGATTCCTAAGAAAGAGTTCTACTGGAGTGAAGGAGTCAATGAATTGCCTTTTATCTTTATCTTGATGCTAGAATGATTCCGATCTATGTACCCTGTTTATACGGTAAAGATTCTAACTAAACGGAATTCCTGGGCTATGACTTGAGGTTAGAGGACTCTCACTTTTACAAGCATGGTAGGGATTTGAAGGTGTGTTAGAAGCTATTTGACTTCTTTGTTATTGAGGCCATTAATGCTTTTTGCCAACTTTAGGAACCAACTCTAAACTTTTTGCATTTCTTATACTTCCTCTTACTGATAGGAAAGCTAGTAATTTCTAGATCAGGATAATCTACTCTGTAATTCAATGCTCTTAGTCTAGTAGGTGTAGCTCTAGCAGTTGTTCTTGTCTTGAAAGGTGTTAAAGTAAAGATATTGTATGTATTCCAGTTTTCAGGGTTTGAGATTCCTAGGATTTTCTATAGGATAAATAAGGATATACTGAATTCTTTCTTTGTTCTTGTTGTAGCTAAAGCAAGCTAATTTAGGATACGATATTCTAGTCTAAGCAAAGAGGGAACTTATGGAATTGTTCTAAACCTGGCTGACATTGCAGGAATTCTAAACTTATTAGTTTATGAGGGTGTAATGAATTCTAATTCCTGGTTTTGGGTTTCTGTCTTTGTAATCCGAGCCCATAAGATAGAAAATGTATTCCTTTAAAGGAGTCAAGGACAAGTAGAAGTCAATCAAAGACTTTTTCAGAGTTTCTATAATTCAGCTTTTGCTTTAGTGTTCCGAGTAAGGTATTTCTTTTATTCTAATTTGGTATTTAAAAGACAGACACTTTTATGCTATAAGATTTTTTTACTACAATGGTATCCTCTTCACAGCTGTCCCAAGAACTATACAGCATTCTTCAAGACTAATCCTTATAAAAAAATGCCTGTAGAAATAGAGTACCCGCAAGTAATGCCCTTTTGTTTGCACGAGGGATTCTCTTGTCATGTACAAATAACTAGGGTTTCTTGGAACATACAAAAACATCTCGAAGTGGGCTGCCAAAAGTGTTTATATAAATTTCTAAGGAAGTTACACTTGGTGGGGGACGAACATACCTATTCTCTAAATCAAATATCCCGCTTGAATCTTTTTTTTAGGCAGTTCAGCCTGTTTTGCTCTTGGACCTCCTTGCGATGAAGTTTTCTTCCTAGATATTTTCTTAAAATGAAAGGAGAGCTCTTGACCGAAGTCTTTTCGCATAGAGTGAAGAAATAAGGTAATAATTTGTATCAAAAAAGTATAACACCGGACCCCCGAAATTCGGCTTTTTGACTCGGTTTAGTAGTGGATTTGTAGGTTTTGTTCTAATTGGGATTCTTTTGGAGACTGCGTGTCTATACTGGTGTATACCCTTAGTGCCCGCAACTAGTTGACTCCGAGGAAGTATTACATTCAAAGTTCTTCTGCATAATATTTAGATCTTTCTTAACCAACTGAACTGGAGGGGTGGAGAATACTAAACCTAGGAGTAACTGACCTACAGCTAAGTTCAAGAAAACGAGCTCTCTTTTTAAAGTAACCTCTTTTGAATACCCAATTCCCGGGTTTAACTCAAAAGTACTCAGTTTTAGTGCATATTTGTCCGCCCTTAGTCAATTTAGAAAGGTTTTTTTCGGGGTACCCTATCCTCTGATTCTACCTACGTGGTAAAAGAAAAGCGGCATCCCTCATATACAAGGTTTCTTTATTATAGGGCCCGCTATGAGTCTGACTTAGAAAGATGTTTTTTACTTCACCTAAATTACGAGTTTCGTTTCTTTCTTGGTTTTTGCTTCCCCTCAGCTTCTTTTAGAGCATTTCATAAAGGAAGGGGTAGAATTTCCTTGCGAGTAGATATCGAGTTTTTCTATTTCTAAGTTATACCGGAATACAAGGTTCCTGGCTGACAAGAAGAGGATTCCTTAGAAAGTGTGGATTAATACAAGCTAGGAAGAATTACTAAGTTTCCTTTCAGTTAATATCAAATAGATTATCCTAAGAATTAACAACCTTCTATCGACTCCTAAACAATCCCAAGACAGCTTAGCTCTCAAATACAAGGGAAATCTCTGACTTTTCAAAGAATTTATTGCTATCAAGTCCCAAAAGAAACAGTTATCCTCTCCTTTAGTCAATACACTTAATCGGAAATCTCTATCTCTAGCACAAGATAAACTAGCCTTGACAAAGAAGACTAAAGAACTAAGACAATCTGTAATTCTGCGACCTAAGTATCTTAAGTCTGTTGTTCTACCAAATTAGCTAGCCTTCTTTTTTACAAATAGTTGATATAAGTTTATAATATACTATAAATATTTAGGGCGAACTAACCATATTAAGTCTTAATCAGAAGTCTCTCTAACGAAGACAAAATAGGAAATTTCTTTTCTTTTCCCTAATATTGGGAGAGAGCCCTAAAAGCCTAAAAATACCTTATAATTATAATGTAATGCATTCAAACTGCGATTATAAGTCGGGGTAGCCTTAGTATAAAGTTGTAGCTATAAAATACCAAAAAAAAGGATTCATTATAAATGAAAGTGAGCCTTATGAAAGTCTATTGGAGCAAGTAGCAAGTCAATTCTTCTAGTTAGTTCTAGCCCCATATTTATTGTAAACCATGCCAAAGTTAATAAGTTAAAGGGGCATTCCCCCAAAAACTCGCTAATTAAAAAAATCCTTTTGAATTGAAACCGCCGCTCGCCCGGAACACTAAATAAGTTAGGCCTAAAGTAAAGAAATAAAAAAAACATTTTTATATAGAAATGCGTGAAACTTTCTACAGTAATTTCTTACCATTTCAGTATAATAGAGATGTTATAACCGAGGGGGAAGTTTCGATAGCTTAGAAAAAATAGAGGAGGTGAAGGTTTCAAATAAAGACTCCTTTGGATTTACTCTATATAACTCTCCATTCAGGAACATTTTCAAGGAGCTATAAAAAGTATAACAAGGCTTGACCTAAGGCCGCTAATTGCTAATTCAGAACTTCTGTTAAAAAGGGTTTTTCTTTGATATATAAGGTCTTAATACCCGATTTTGAGTTATGTGGCTTTACAGCTTTTATGAAAATAAGTAAGAGTTCCGTTTTGAGTTAGCTAGACCTCCTCTTTTACGCTTAGCCTGCCTCTTTTTTCTGGTACTTGACTTCACCAGTAGCCTCATAACCCGAATTCATTTTGTTAGAACATTAAATTCTTTATAGCATACAACTTCTTCTACTAAAATAGACTGAAATTGACTCATGAATTGACCCCCATGTAACAGCTTAACCTGACTTCCTAGGATTCCCCTTACCATAAACGAAAAATCACTGAGATTAGATAACTTTTATAACCCCGGATTTTTTGACTCTACAAGCTATAATAAGATAATGCCCTGTATTTACATATGACATGAAAATACTTTTACATTCCGAAAACAAAGGTACAAGCCTAGGTTCAAAAAAAAACCTTACCCTGTAGAAAAAAACGACTCAGCGACCCGTGTACACTACTTCAATTGAATTGACTAATGCCCTAACTTTTCAAAAATACTAAGGAATTTTAGACTAAAAGTAACCTACCAAATGAACTACCCGGAACTCTCAAAACTACTAAGAAATAGTTAGATACTTTAGTTTACTACTAATATAAGTGTACTTCACCAATACTTATTCTCAGCAGAGCCTAAAAACTCCTTGAGACTTTTGGAATTACCTTACCTAGTAAGAGGGCTAAAGAGACCCTACTTTGATTTATTATATTATCATATTAGGGCATGCCGGCGGAAGGTTTAAGGCAAGAAAGAACGTCTATACGAGTCTAACAAGCACCCCTTATTCCTAAACAAACCATTATAGCTACAAAAGGCTCATCAGGAAATTGATAAGTTTTGAAAAAAAAAACACTTACCACTCGAGTAAAACCTCATCCCAGTAATTCAAATCGAATCACTTTTGATTAATTAAAATAGAGCTAATTCTTTAATCTTAAAACTCTACTTGCAGTTTTGTCTTCTTTATTTGTGCCCATGTCATTTAGGGTACTGTCTGTAGTATTAGGGTCCTAATAAGAATTAGGCGTGCCCGACGGTCAAAAGCCTCGAGTAGTTAGTCCATTATTTAGCTATAATCTCAATCTCAAGGGTAAGGGATTACGATATTATCTATCTTTACTTTTGTTTATTATTCAGAAATCCTTATCTTACCTGCGTACGTGCCTTAGAAAAAAAACCGATGATTAAATACTAAAAAGTGTCCATTTCTGGCTTAAAAGCGCTAATTTGAATAGGTTTAAGACATTTTCTTATTATTGAACTTTTAAATTACAGTAATTTCTTTACTTTAGCTAATAGAAATCTTTCCTATCTGGAATTGCAAAACCCTGGAAACACTGAAAAAAACAGATATAGACTTACTTACTACCCTTTGAACGCTTATCGCTTTAGACTATAATTAACAAGGAAATAGGTTCTGGTTCTATACTCTTTGTTAACCAAGAACACTTATGATAAGAAAGAATTCCAGCTTTCCTTCTAATTCTATCTAGGCCAACACTCTTGTTGTTTTGTTAAACCTCTGTCTTGTTCAGAAGCTGAATACCTGCGGAGTCTAAACTAAATATCCTTTTGGTACAGATACTGGAAAGTACTAAACCAAGAAAGTCCCCTTTTTTAAGGTAAGCGAAATTCCTCTTATTTCTTTGTTCTTAGTAAGCAAACGCCCAAGGATATCTATATAATTTTAGTTACTCTGAAGTATCCTGATACTTAAGGAATCCCCTACATGCACAGTTTTTCAAGTCAGTAAAACAAAAATCTACAAACTTGAGCGGCTTCCTACCTACTTTTCTCTTAAAAAAAGATGTCTAAATAACAAATATTTAAATAAAAGCGATTGTAATGACTACTTAACCCTGGGAGATTGAGCACGCGGAATCTATACTAAACTAATGAAAACTTGTGAAACAAATTTCCTCTGATAACGAAACTTAGTAATCCCTAAATGCCGGGCAATTCTACTACTCGTACGAAGCGAATTCCTTATTGGACGAGCTACAACACAAAAAAAACCTATCATCATATTCACAAACCGCAAAGCTCAAGGGAACTTCTGAAAAGTTTGACTAGTATAAAGGGGACTACCTATTCTGTTTTGAGTATCCGGATAAAGATAGGATTCCTTTATAAGGTTAAAGAATTTGAACTAAATCTAATGTTTTATGAGTTAAATAAACAGCTTACAGAGTACCTAAACAATGAGCGTTTTGGATAAGGGTTTTTAAGAACTGGGCTCATGTTAAATTAAATGCCTTAACTCTTTAAGAAAGATACATATTTACCTTAATGTCCTTATCAGTTTCCCCTTTATTTCATTACTTTTCCTTTATTTAGCTTTTACAGGATACAATACTAGAGAGTCCTAAACTATACAACGAATCCATCTCAACAGAAAGGAAAGAATAGAGTGTTCCTTGCAAAACCCTGAATGAGTAGAACCAAATAAAATACCGGTTAGGGCTGGGAAATGAAGAACTTACCCTAGTTCAAGCTATACCCCTCAATTGACTGGTACTCAATAAACAAAGAAGCAATTGACACCTTTCAAAGCTACAAAGTATACAGGAATACTGGATAAGACTCCCTGCCTAAACAGATGATCGCTAGATAATAGAATCTCAAACACAGAAAACCATGAAGATAATGTGGTTTATGTTATTACCATTAGAACTAGAACACAAGAATAAAGATTAGAGGGTCAATAAGTAAAGTATCTGGTTTATACTAGGAAAGGTCAACTCATTCTGTTATTCAGTATTCTTGAGAATTCTTTACAGGCTTAAACTCTTCTAAGGAAACTAAGGAAAGCTCTTCGCTACAACTTAGAAGCAATACCAGCTATTAGCATGAAAGTGAGAGTCCTCTGTCCATTACCAAT
>JAYMTJ010000123.1:0-19544 GCA_036897525.1 Pelargonium x hortorum
CCGAGCAAATCTTTTTTTGTGGTTTTTTCTGTAGCTTGTTTCGTCAAAGGCCTTTCCTTGTTCTTCTTGTTCTTTTTTCCTTTTTTTCTTCGTCTATTTTCTTTTGTTCTTCGGCCTTCATTTCGGATATCGTCTCAGCATAAGCCCTTTCTCTCCCAACTGTGCCTGACAGTGTTCCCACCATCGCAAGCACTCAACTTCCTTCTTCCAAGCCCACACCATGTCCTTGCAACAGTTTCCACTCACAGTACCGAGCCATCTACCCATAACCATACTCCAGTGTACTTCACATCCCAAGTATTCCAGTAAGAAGGCAAACCCCATAAGCATCTCTTGTCTACTATCTAAGCTAACAATCAAATAACCTTCATGACATCTCCACACCCACACTTTCAACCAACTCTAAGGAACTCTCTTATCTTACTAACGGATCAACTAAATACCATCTCTTTGTTCTTGATCTTGAAAGCGAGCAAAGACAAGAGCAACAGTTTCCATTAGCCCTTCCAGAAGTTATTACACCAAGAAACTCAAAAGCAAAGCATAGGTTTCCGAACAAAACCAAGAATGAGGAGAAACTGTCCTTGAAATACCAAGAATTAGAACCCAAAGGGGGGGGAGGTGTTCCCAGTTCCCTTCATTTTAGGTTACTGACTGATGTAAAGAATGAAATATTACAGAGTTAGAGCTTGTATCTTGTGTGTCCTAGATCGATCAGTCAGAGACGCTAGCGTTAGCTTGGACTTCAAGGGCTTTCCTTTTCTGTAAGGGAAGTTTAATTAGACTCTCTGCTACAATCTACAAGCTAAAGCTTGCCTTAGTTTAGCAGTTGAGAATACCGTTTATCCGTCGGAGTAATGTTTATCCTGATATAGTCTATAGAAGCAATGTAATAGAAAGACCTTAGAAGGTACTTTTATTTAAGTCAGATAAGTGTATGACTAAGAGTCTATCAGCAAGACTACTAACAACCTTATTAAGAGACTAAATACATGTATAGTCCATATGAAATATGAAGAGTAAAGGAATGAAAGAAGATTGACTTAAGAGCTCCTGCTCCTAACAAGATCAAAATACCAATCTAGAGCTACTGGTAATAGGAAGCCCTACAAAGACAGGGATACACAGGCAACCCTAAGATGTGTCCCATAAGCACCCTAAGGGTAGTATCAAGAAACAAAAGGAAACTCTTTGGTGGGATATATGGTATTCTATCCAAGCTTTCCAACATTACCCTCTACAGTAGCTGGGTACAATTAAGTAAACTTCCTAAATAAAGCTCGCCTTGAAAGTACTCTATTTTCAAGTCAATTACCTTTAGTTCCTATAAACAAGACAAAGCACACCTTAAAGCCAAAAGAGAGGTCTTAGGAGTCTCTACTCTACAGCGATTGAATGCCTTAAGAGAGATTTGAGGAATATAGTTCAGGTTTCTCAAGATAAATGAACAAGTTCCTGGTGTCAGAGTTCTAATGTGTTGTGTCCAGAGTTAGATTAGGTACCTAGTTCAAATGGTTATCAATTGTGAATAAATTCTATAGTTATAGTAGAGTAGAAGCGCAGGAGAATGTTTCTAGTCTATAAAGAAAAGAGTGTCTCTTAGTTAGTGTTTGTTTTCCATCGTAGCTCGACATAAATTATTCTCTTTTTTTTTCAAGTGAAACTCGAATTTTATAAAGCTTGTCCCTGTCCATTAAGGTATACCTCTAAATAAAGTGAAATAAAAAAATCAGGTAAGTTTATGGATTAAGTACGAAATGCTTAAATAGACCTAGGCTTTTGAAAAGTTTTTTTTTGTTGCATTTGGATTCGTAATCCGTTTCTTACAAAGACAATAGGCAGATATGTGTCCTAATTTTCAAAGTCTCGTTTGATTGACATAACCCTTAGATCCGCCGGTTACCCTAAGTCTACATCAATCTGGAATGTTCTAATTTTCTCAAGAGTATACAGCTATTAATTACCAATTAATTTCCCAAAAGTATCTAAACCCCATACCTTTGAATAAAGAGGATACAGAAACCTTTACACTTTGATATAGTTTTAGCCCCGCTACGAAGCCTTGTGACCTATTTATTGTCGGTCCTAATAATCATAAGTATTACTCGGAATTCCCACTTTATTTAGAAATACAGGAACTTATCTGAAGAAAGGGTTGTAAGATCATACTGATTTCAAAAGCAAAATACAAAGGAAACACTTTGCTTGTTTTTTCGAGAAAGCTGGGGCGCTAAAAAAAACTCAGGCTGTAATAATTACTTACTGCGCTTCGTAAAGGTATGTAAACAGCGAAGCACTAATGGTAATGAGAACTCAAGGGACCCATTCTCCAACTAGACTAATTAAAACTAAAGACTATCTAGACACTAAATAAATAGCCTACAAGTAAGAAGTCAGAACACGTTCGAAACCTTAGAGATAGTAAGAAGGTCAGTATAGATAAGACTGCAATAAGTAATAATCCGCAGAGAATAAGCCTCAAAAGCCGGTTTAGTACAACAGCTGTAGTGTAAACTTGTGTGAAATGAGAAGTTGATTGTTTGAAAAACTGATGTAAGTAGGGCGACTTAGTTAATACTTTCATATCACTTTAAGTCCTTCTTTTAACAAGTTTAACACTAAAAAAGATGTCAGTTATGATTAGATGGAACCCTTACTTTGAGTTTGAGTCCAAATTCAGATAAAAGGAACAAGCTATAGTTTGCTATAAGAGGTTTTTTCTTCAAATGGACAATAGCTTAAGATACTCTTTCTTGTGCCTATGTTTACTACACTCTTACCGAGTTTATCGCAATCGAGGATACCGATTAACATAGAGTTAGAGTACTTTCGAAGTTTTTAAGGTTAATCTTGTAACATATCAAACCTAGTAAGGACTCCTTAGACAATCTGCACCCTTAATATCCTTATCTTAGAAATAGCGCGCGAGAGTACGAAGTAACATTGAAGCTAACCCGTGAAGTAGCAGCCTTTCTAATTACCAGATGTTAGAGAGTTTACCAGTTGGTAATAATAAATTGACCTTAGTTAATAGAATTTCCTTTATAGAAGTACTTTTCCTAGAAAGGTGCTATTGGTCAGAACAGGGTTTTGTATTACAGAGATGCCCTGTACTTAGTAGCTGTGTTATTTACCGGGTTTCTGGCAAGGATTCCTGGTTATTTATTGGGTTGGTAGCTTTCACAAAAGGAAAAGTTATAGATAGCAAAGTGATTTTAACCCCTATAATGCAAGTGTAGTATAACAGTCTAAGTGTCTTACTTTTACATCAAGTTGTTCTCTCTTTACTCGCTAACAGGTATTTATCAGAGGAGTCCTCTCGACTAGAGATTTCCTAGCTTCCAAAACTAAGGAATTAGAATTAATTGACTCATTTGCCTGCTATATAAGATACACAGTCTTTCATTAGCTACACCTGCAAGACAAGGTTCCTAAGAAAGTACATTGAATCAATCCCCGGGGAATGTATACAGTGTGTTCCTAGTCTTAGTTAGGGAATTCAGAGAAGAAGAGAACTTCCCTTTATCAGCTATGTCATTACCAGCTTTTAAGGCATTCTCTATATTATGTATTTTATTCTGTGCCTTAACTATCAAGGATATCCCCTTTCACTAGCAGTTGTTAATGAGTTTTAAGATAATGAGTTAATATGGTAGCTCCTTATGATGAGTTGAAAGAAAGAGTGGCTTCTAGTAGACAGGCCTCCTTACTTAAGCTGAGCTGACAACGGTAAAGCTCATAAGATAGAGACTTAGAGAGTTCTAGTTAGGATAACGAGATACTTTGTTAGAGTTTACGTTTTGTGAGTGAAGAGTGTACCTATTTTTAGAGAGTTCTCGTACAGGAGTTACTGGTTCCTTTAATTAAAAGAATTAAGAAAAAGCAGAGTCAGAGGAAATGAGATGCTTGTTAGAAAGTCGATAATATTAATACAATGTGACTAAACTAAAATGAATATTAAATAAACTTAATGTAAAAGGTATTTAGTAAGTGCATAGCCAAGAAACCCACGTGAATTTATCACTTTGAGTCGAGTCATTCTTGAAAAAAAAAGGTTTTGCTTTTCAGTGGTGTCTTTCTCTGCCTAGTATTTACCACTTCCCGTAGGAGAAACTAGGTAGGGAGTTGTGTAGTCTAGCAGGTTTAATATTCTTTACAGCGGATTAAAAGTTTAAGAGTTGCCTGTTTCCGACTCCTTTCTTTTCATAGGGATTTGGTATTTCAAAGCCAAGGGCGTAACCTTTTATTCATTTTCCAATTATATGTCTCCTACATTCATTTTGACATTTTGAAGCCGACCTATAATAAAAATAGTAAAAGGCACTGTCCAGGAAATTGAAGCCCTTGTTATTTCTTTTTTACTTAGCACAGGAATCCCGACTTAAGTTATAGAACCGGTTACAAGTATCTGAGCTACTTTTTCTTGACTAATCCGAGGAATAATAATTAAGTAAAAAGGGGTAATTACAAGTTACAAGTGTCAAGGGGTTTTGGAATAGAAGTAAGAAATTGAAATCTAGCTATATCTTACAAGAGAAGGGATCAAGGGTAACTCCTGAATTTTCATATAGTTGCTAGGGCATAGAGGGGACCTTCCTAACTCGTCTGGGCTTTGCTTTTTCTCTTACCGGATCTCCGGGCTATAGCAAGTGGGGCTTTTGCAGCCGATACAAGGGATTCCCTAGGAAAGTTTGCTTTGAGAAGTTTTAAGGACCTGGCAGTATCCTTGTAAAGTTAGACTTACGAGCGAGACGCATTGTATAGATTTGAATCTAATCCCAAATTCTAGAATTATTTGCTTTAGGTAAGAGAGTATACCCCCCCATAGGCTTTATCAGGTAGTTATAATATAGAGAGAGAGTAATAAATAAGTCCACAACTCAACCACAGGTTCAGAATCCTCGCAGGCCCATTTTAAGTAAGAAAGAATTAAGTCATAGAAGTATTATAACTAATTTATAGAGAAATAGATTCAGAATAAAATGGGATGCTTTGCATTCCCCAGTGAACTAGAAGAGCATATAGATATATATTAAGTGTCTGCTTTAACTCCTTTAGTATTTGACCTGTATACCTATTATATAGGGATCTCTATAGTTAGATCGAAAACTCTTTTGCTTAGAGACTTTTTGCACTAATATAAGCTGTAGTAAACCGCTTCTTTATACTATATATACTCTTATGATAAGTTAAACGTGTAGTAAATTGAACTATACACTATACCTTAAAATAAAACCCACTCTGCTTTTAGCCTAGGTCCAACACGACAAGATTCTTTGGATCTTAAATCAAGTTCATTAGGGGACTGCCTATAAACTCTAAAGGAACTTCTAATAAGATAAGATATTCGCACATTCCCCGAGCCCAAAACTTTTCTGATCGAGAATTTTAAGAATACTCTACTACCTACGGAAGAACTTCATCCTTATGGCTCGTTGAAAAGAAAAGGCTCCGCTTAATTAGAATTAGGAAAAGCCTCGGGCTTAACATATATATTCTGAGATATACTTACTTTGTAATTAATAAAGAACAGAAAACCCAAACATTACCTTGTTTCACTTAGGTGTTACCTATCGAAATACACTGGTTTTTTCAACCATATCACGAACATGTACCCTTTAAATATGTGCTACTACAAACTTTGACCCTGGGTGTTTCCTCTTATGGACGGAGCTTAGTACCTGTCTTATTGTACTTAGGGGTACCCCCCGGATTCCTGCCTACCTCCGCTTTTTTCTTTTATGTTGGCAGAAAAGAGAACAGATTAAGCATTTTTCCTTGCTTCAAAAGGGTATCACAAGCAAGAGGGCTCTAACTGAAAATGTGTTCCTTTTAAGTGAAATAGGTTTTCGAGTATTATAGAAAGCTAATATTTTTTTAGTAGGGAGTTCCCGCAACATATAAAGAGGAAACACTCCCACACTATAGTATAGGGTATATCCCCAGTGTTCAATACTTAAGGCTATAGGAAAGTCCTAATGTCTTGAGTTTAACTCTTACCAATAATATAAGCCGGGGCTACGGGTTCCAAGCCCTCACTAAAGTAATTTAGCGCACGGAAATGACCACACAACCCGTTCTGTTATTGCGCGAATTAATATGGATTTGTTATATTTAAGTATTTACTGGGATGTTAAAAGATAGCTATAATCTTTCCCTTTTACGCAGCTTTACTACAGTTTCTCTGTAGGATTACGCACTCAAGACCTACAACAACTGCAAAAACAAGCTTTCACTTCAGCTAATTTAAATGACTTTATTTCCTAGATTTTTTAAGCCCCGAGTCCTATGTTTAGTCAAAACTTTAAGAGTAAGCAATAGTTATTCCTACTTCTTTAAGCAGTGCATTTATAGAGGAATTTATCAAGTAAGGAAGACTCTAGTGAGTGAGACGCAGCAAATCTGACAACTAATGTATTGTTTAAGTCTACAAAAACGAATGCCTTACTGATGAAATGGAGGTATCTTACTGCGGTCCCTTACTTCAGTCTTATTTTAGTACATTATTTAAGAGATTTAGAAAAAAAAAAAAGTTCTCTTGCTTTTTTGCTTTGGGATTAAAATTTCAAAGTAAGCTAGCTTTCAAAAAGGAAGAATATTTCTTTCATTTAAGTCGAACAGTTTTCCTACATATAATTTTGTATAAATCTGTACATTATCTGGGGCGGGTATACAATAAATTGACGATTTTGTGGAAAAGTTTTACAAATAGAGTACTAAGGGATTACTAGTACTACCAGTCCCTTTTCTGTCAAACAAATAAAAGAAATACTGTAACATATCACTAAACCCCAGCTTTAATTATTTACTTCTAAGACCCTCGCCCTGTTCACTACACCAAATCATATAGGTCCTCCTATTTCAATAGTCTTAGAGGAACCTAAACCTAGGGGTTTTCTTAGAAGAAAGTTGCCTTAAGACTGTCCTAGCTCTCAAGATAAATATAGGTAAGAGTAAGCTTACAGAAAGCAAGTACAAGGAAGGAAAGAGCTAGGGCAACCTAAAAAAGGGGTGCTTTTAATACAGTTTATAGCTTTTATAAGTCCTGCATTCAGAGAGGATTGCTCGGGTAGGTACAATAAGTCTTGACTAAATAGGAGTCTTTTTTATAACTTGCTCTATTAAATAGATAGGGGTAGGTTTCGCTCCGTTCCTTATGAAAGTAACTTTCTCATTTAAACTGAAGTTATAGTGTCTGCAGGGCAGATCCCCGGTAAATGCATTCACCCGACCGGTTAATAAAAATGAGTTAGGAAAAGTTTTCAGTTGAAAATTGTAGAAGCGAAGGCAAATTGACGGGCAAACATTGCTTACTCTATATAAGAAAGATTTTAAAAGAAAATGCTATGCGCTTATAACTTTTAGATTTTAAGGCATGTCCACAAACCTGAAATCAAAGTAGGTAAGGTAAAAGTGACTCTTGTGTTCCTATCCTAGGCTTTGGGGTTGTAAAGCAAAAGATTCCTTTATTGCCCTTGCTATTGAAAGTTCAAATGAATTTATCTTATTCTAAACTAAGCTGCTAGCTTTTGCGTCAAATTAAATACAATTTATAACAAGGTGTGTATAGTACACAGAGGAGTATTAACAAACAAATACCGCAGGATTCTTATCTTAAAAGAATCTCTACTTATGAAAAATTGACCTATGAATGGCTCTAAATATAAGGATATTCACTGCAGAGCATAATAAGGCTCCTTGCTAAGAGCTTAAAAGGAGGAGAAGAATCCCTATGATAGATAGTTTTTGCTTTCTATTTCTAGTATTTGAGTCTGTAGTAGCTAACGCGGGTTAGGATCCTTTTCCGCCTTTTTGAGGTACTTAGAAAGTATCCCTTTTGATATGAATGAAGAGAGGCGTAAACCAAGAAAATTCCACTTGATCCTGTCATAAATGACATGAGACATAATTTGAATAATTATCTTATTTTACTTATAGTTTTACTTATAGCAATTATTATTTACTCAATTTACTTGCTTAAGCATACTTTGAGCATATCATTTGTAATCCGGAAATATAACCTTGTTCTTGTTAGTGAAAAACAAAATCTATTTATATTGACATCTGAGAGCGGTGCTTGTGAATTGGAATCTTCTCCACCAAAATAGAAACTCCTTACGCTAAAAATTTATATACAAGGCTTACGGTATTCTATTGTAAATTAGAACTTCAAGAGGATCCTTTGTTTTCATTTTAAGTAGCTATACTTTTAGTAAAGGTCAGGACTTTATAAACCTAGTGCTAGTGATACCGGGTTAAACCTTATCCCTTATCTAGCAGATCTCGCGGAAATACCTTGTTACTTAGTAAAAAAAAAAAACTGCCCAGAAAAAAAAAGTCCTTCCTATCCTAAATTACGAGCCCTTTTGTTCACTACGAAACCAGAGTCCTTTCTGATGATATAACTAAAGCCGAATTCTCTTGCGCGAACTCCCTTAGCTTGTCGGGCTACAGCACACGAGTCCCTCTTATAGACTCTTATTTTCCTTAATTATTGAATCCCGTAGCGTAGTTCAAGCATTCCCAGATACAGAGTACTTGTTATTACTTGAGTGATCCTGCAACCCTCCCCGTGAGTTCCTTTTTTTATTCTTAGTTTTATACCCCCATTCTGGCCCGGCTAAGCAGACTTCAAAAATTTTACAGTATCCGTTATTAAGGGGGAAAGGCCCTGATACAAAGTTCCTAGCTTGCTAAATTAAATGAAAGATTTTTGAGGCGAACCACAAACAAAGTTTAATTTAATAAAACCTCATAAAATTAGATCATAGAAACCCTACACAACTTCTTTTTGAATTGTATAAAGCTAAGCGCCTAAGACTTAACCATACTCACAAGTTACTAATGTAAGTAAAACCCTGTAACGAGAGCCCTGCTCTTCTTAATCAATTTTCCCGAGTTAAGGAAAGGAAATTCCCACTACAATAAAGATGAAATATTAAAGCCTAAACCGGACCCGGGGATTATCTGAAAAAACGGATTCCGTTTATTACTAAGAATTAGAATTTACTTGAACTCAATAGCTTTTGAAATACCCAAAGCTTTTTAAGCAATTTACCATATAAACACATAAAGAAAAGAAAGGAGAGCTTGTTTTTTCTTATCTTCCTGAATCAAGTGTAAGTGTGGTTTTATAGTAGGGTTTCTGGTTATTCTTTGAGATAATAAAATGTGAGATATAAAGAACTGAATTCAAGTTGACGTCTGCTTTTCCTGTTTATGTTTTTTGGCTGTCATAGTGTAAGTCTGTACTATACTGAGACTATCCAGCCTGGTAGTAAGTCTTTTCTTTTCTAAAAGAGTTACTTCTTTTGTTTTTTCTCCTTTGTATAGTTGTAGCAAAAGTCAGTAATAGAAAACCGCAAGTAAGTTCATAAACGCTCCGTTTTTCCTGGTATCTGTCTTTTTTGTTTAAAGGCGATTTCTTTCTCTCTTGAAAAGCCTTTAACTTAACTACTAGAACTTAAATAAACTCTCTCGAGCGAGACCTTTTGTAGCTAGACTTCTTTCTTATTAGATTATATAGAACATTAGAGTTCTTTTAGACACTTAGTCATAGATGTCTATAGGTCGGTAAGAAAGATAGGAGTCAATTCTATTTCTTTGTAAGTCTAGGAAAGTAATCTCTCTGATAAATCTATTCTTGCCTAACTAAGAAGGTACTCTTTCTTATAACTCATCTATAGTCTACCTAAATCCAAACTAAAAGGATAGTTTTTTCCAATAGCAGGTAAATAAATTCTATTCTTTCGATCTCTAATTCTAATAAGTCACTTTGTTCTTGGTAGTCCGGGTAATACCATCAACAAAACAACACCACTTAGCAAGCCAATGAAAGAAAGTACTTCTCTACTCTACACTAGCCTGAATCCCTTGCACTTCCAACCACTAATCCACTCACTTAGCTGTCGTAAGTCTGGTCTTGCTAGCAGCTAACCTAAACCGGAATTCACTGTTAATTGAGGGAATCTGCTACCTTAAACTACCTCAATATGTGCTAATATCTAGTAAGTCCCAAACCTAACTTAAATACACCTCAGATTCATCCCTTCCTTCGCTGCCAAGATCTTAGAACCCTGTTCACTAAGCTTCCCAGCATCTCTAGCAGTATCCCTTTAACCACAATCCCTGGAACACTCTCTCTAGCAGGCTAAGGAAAACAGAATACGGAAGCTCTATCCGGTATATGCTAATGAAGTAAATACTATAAAGAAATTCCTATCTTTGAACTCGCTCTAACTCTTTGTCAGCTGAAATATATAATAACCACTTGCACTTTCCGGTAACACATTCATTGCAGAACTTCTTCTGGAGAACCAACCCTAAAACCCAACCGAATAATCCTCTCTTGGTCAGTGCTGTCGAAGGAAGTCTATCTAATAAATAACAGAATACAAATTCTATTTGTTTTTTGTACAATAGGAAAGGGACTCTCTGAGCTGATGGAACCCAGGTTTTCTACCGATGTTAGCTAGTGAAAACAAGCTGTAGCTGTACTTGTAGTATCTGATGGAGCAGAGGAAGATTTCTTTGTTATTTCTTAACATACTAGATTTTCCAGAACCGACTAAGCTAAGGAAGGAAATTCTATTTCTTGTTCTAATGCTTATGCGGGTAGTTTTTATTTACTTGTGCATGTGTCTAACTTAATGACTTTTCATTTAATAAAGTAAAATCGGAAAACTCTTTCTTTGAGAACCTGTAACACTATAGAAATGAGGGCTAATCGGTCCAATTAGCGAGCCAAAGCACTAGTTATAGTAATTAGGCAAGATTTTTCTTGGTTTTGGAAGTGGAACTAAAGAGGACTCTCCTTTATTTTATGGTGGGGATAGCAGGCAAATCACGGAGTTGTAGAATTTAGCAGTCCCTAGTAAAGGTTCTGATGGACAGTTTCTTGAGGTGCTTATAGATTCAAATTGTTCTTTTGGAGGAGAAGTACTTGAAGCATTAGTCAAGGAAAGAGCTTAGATCCTTAGTTCGAGATCGTTTTCCAAAACAGCAAGCAAATACTGTTTGCAAAAACTTGTGTAAAAAGCAGGGAGAATTTCTATTCTAAAACATCGCATATTATTTTCAACGCTCTTACACTATATATCTATCCTTTACGCCAGAACTTTGAATAAATAGAGTCAAAAAGTATGCTATCCAGGTTAACCGGAAACCTGTTGCGATATTTGTTTCTATAGACTTTAATCTTTTAAAAAATGTGTATAAAATAGAAGTCATTTTTTATGATATGACTAGAAATTTCTATTTCGTACATATTAGTTGGAGCCCTTCGAAAATTATTTCTTTTGTTATCAAGTTAGGTTCAAGTTCAAAACTCCGTGTTTTCTAGGGGGTCAACCTAGAAACTACTCCGAGCAGCAGTCCCAAAAGAAAACCTAGTAAGTTGATTGGGGAATAGAAAGATTCTACCCCCTGCTAGTTTATTAGTTTATGAAACACCAGTCGCTTTCTAAATTAGTGTAATAGACTTTGTTTAACAAGGATCTATATACGACAGGAATCCATACTCGCAGAGGGAACTCTTAGGCACCTACACTGAAGAAAGTATCATATATAAATATAAATTTTAGAGGTATCCTTAATCTTGCTTGATGGAACAATCATATAGCAATCCCTTTAGATTCATACTCGTCGTAAAGAACAGGATTCTTATTGTTAGAACAAATAAGTTCCAGTGGAATAATGCGAGTTTAGAAAAGCAATCTCGAATATCCTTAATTACCATAGGAAACCCTTGTGAAAAGCTAGGGCCATACCCACTAAATAAGAAATCATGTAAGTCAAATTGATTTGAAGTATTATATCTCGAGGGTTCAAGAACATGTCCCTGAGTTAAGCTCTTGACCCCCCCCTCACAAGCAAGCCAAAAAAGGAGAGAGATAGTACAGAAAAACTTATATTTATAGGTTTCAAATGCCATATGATGCTCCGTTAGCTCTCGATCCTTATTTAAGTTAAGTTTGGAGAAAGCCCCAGGGTTCCGAAACTCTAGAACTTACCTGTCTTAATACTGAGAAAGGTGCTAGTTAAACATGGACCTAAAATTTCTGCTTAAGTCTAATGTATAAAGAATGCCCGCAGATAAATTCTGCGTAATCAGAAAAACTAGCCTAAACTATACTATAGCAAGCCCCTAACCTACTACCAAGCGACCCTTCAAGTAAAGTTTAAACCTACAACATTATAACTCTTCGCGTTGATTTAACAAAATGACTCCGAGTACGAGTAAAAGACCCCTATTTTCACAAGACCCGCAACTCTAGAAATAATTTAGGATTCCCAGCCTTTACTACACTACTATTTAAACTATCTAATAGTCCAAGTATAACCCGTTTGAAAGAACTCAATTCCAGAAACCTCCCTTTCCTGCAGGTTGTAATACCTTGTAATTAGTGCCTCTCGGTCAGAGAGTAAAGGGGGCTCTCGCAGTTTAGCTGTTGGATAGTAAATTAGAGTTATACTTTAGATATGTTGTAGGTCCTCATATCGTGAGTCTTAGGATGCCTCCATCTCAGTACGGGGTTGCTTTTGCTAATAACAAGCTAGATACTGACTTTTCTTATAGGACTTCTGGTTAATGAGATGGTCGACAAGAAACAATAAAGTACTAAGTCAAAAAAGAGAGGAATATGCCTCAACACATAGGAGGTATAAAAGACTATAGGGATTAAGTAAAATTCCGTTATCTCCCCTTTCTTTCATCTAAAATTTTAAATGAGCATTTCTAAAGGTTTATATTAGATTACGCCTCGGCTTGGTGCACTTTTAGGAACAAAATTTCAACATGACCCATTCCGCATTACACGAATATAATAGACCCTTCCACGGGACTGATAACCCCTGAATCCTCCAAAACGCGACTCTATAGACAAGCAATTGTAACTTATGTATGTCTATACCATAACACAAGTCCATTAAATAAGGGAAGGGAGCTCTTATAGCAAACCAACCCGCATGTATACATTTCCTTATCTTAAAGCATAGTACATTCGAAACTTACTTTTATAGTTAGATGGAACTAACTAGCAACTGCTTGCTTTTGGGTCTATAGGAAAAGGTAGGGGGTTTATATAAAAGCATGTTGTTAGGGTTTTTTACCCTAGAGTTTCGAGATATAAAAATAGCTATTATTTCATGCATTATCTTTCCTAATCTGAAACATCTGCCTCTACGAACAAATAAGATTACTTGAGCTTAACAATTAATTATATTAGGTGATCCAATTAATTTCGTGACTTGTTATTCTCCCTCTCATATTTTTAATGCGGAGAACAGAATCTTACCTTATAAAAATAAGTAGAGCACCCAATCTAAGCTAAGTTACGAAGCCAAATTATCTATATGGGATCCACTTGCTATAATAAAAGAAACTCTAGTATAGTAGAAGAATAACCGAGTTAATTGGACTTTCTTCGAATCAACAAAAGAATCCCTAAAATGGGTATGTTTTAAACAATTCGCAGATGGCTATACTATATATATGTCTAAGGGCTATATAAAATATATATACCAGAAAGCGGGTTTTTGGTAAGTAGGATTCATAAGAATCTGGAAAAGTATTTACAAAGATAAACTCCCGGATACTTAGCTCTTAAATTCATACTAAGATCCAGTACTGCGTAAGTGTAAAATTGTTACCTGTCGATATCCAGATTTAACTAAGGAAAGTCTTTGGTAGGTCCAAGAATAAAAAAAGGAGAAAGTTTGGGGAAAGAACTCTAACAAATAGACTGATTAGAATTATAATCCGCGGAATGTGATTTACTAAGGTAGGAACCCCTCATATACATATACATATAATAAGAGCAAGCAGGCTTTCTACTTTAGGCAGTAGTCAGATCAAGGGGCTAGACCCAGTACATAACTTTTAGTTAGCAGGAAACTCAATTCAATAAGTAATCCCTATAGTTTTTGCTCTCCACTTCAATTTGTTTCCAATCTTGCTAAATTCTATTACCTAATTACTTGAAAATAATTGAAGGGAGTTTCCTAGTTCGTTTATAGAGGTACCCTCTTCCGGGAATCCTTAGGAGAACGGTTAGGCAAAAATCTAAGGTTAGCCTTTATCTTCTCCAAAGAAGGGGTATCCTATATGGTTTTTGTGTATTATGATAGCTTTACTAAATTTGACAGGAGCTCCAATTCTGAAGAACGCCTTATTAGGCTTTCTAGAATACTTTAGAAAGCTTTGTTAATAGAATAAAGGTGGGAGGTCCCTACCTTTTGGCTGCTATACTAGTTAAATCCTTTTTAAGACTTTTTGAATTCCGGACTCCGGTCTAGGCTGCTTGCGTACTTGTTAAGAATACTCCGCAGTAATTGAAGCGCTACACGGGGCTGTCATTTGGAAAGAGGGATTTCTAGTTCGGCTAACAAGAACCGTGTATAAATAAGGATTCTCTTCCTCTGCTGTTAACTGACTGATATTACTACTTTATTCGTATGAAATGACTCAAAGAGGTCGTTTACCTTTATATTAGTGATTCTAATCTTTCAATTCTTTGGTAGCAGAATTCTCTATCCAATTTTGTAAGGAATACCGAGTCAAAGTCAACTGTAACAACTAGAGCTTTCAAAGGTTCAAAGGAATGTACTCTCGAAGAATCTCTTATAATTTCCATAATTTCCTTTGGGCCACCTTTAGAAGAGCAAGACCGGCTTTCAAGGGTTTCGCGGAATTCTTAATAAATATAATATACTTACAGTTTTCATAAACTTTCCTTTAAAACTAAAACCTTGAAACCAACCCTATTTACTATTTTCTTAAATTACTTATACTTATCTCCGCTTAGACAAGAAATTCTAAACTATCGACTAAAAGACTCAAAGAATAAGGAATTTATAAGGAATCGAGCATTTTTTTTATGAGTTAACTGGAGGGCACGGCTTTGAAACACGGAAATAATAAGTTATCCAATATAGCTCCACCTTTTAAACAAGTTTATGTATCAGGCTAGGTACTACCTATTTTGCACCTTGGGAAGAAAACTACAGGATACTGGGGAAGAACCCCCTTTTTATTACAGATGCGTTATCTACTAGTAACCCTTACCCTAAAAATGACCGGATTTACTACAAAGGGGAATACCTGAACTACAGATAAAAGGAAGTCTCCGCACAAAGTACTTTCCTTGTTTTGCGGTTTCCTGAAGGAGTGTTCTATTTTTAAGGTAATTGCAATCTATTTACTAATATTCTTAGGAGTCCTGGTAATGTAATACAACCCCATCCAGTATCTCTTATTCTTCGGAAATTAAGTTAATCACGTAATAATCCAACTACAAGGGCAGGGCTTCTCAATTCTGGTATATGCCTCTTGGGCATCGTTAACTAGTAAAAAAACAAGGTATCCCTGTGTGGCAACTTTAAGAAATTAACACAAACTCTATATTAAGATTAAGATACCCCTTCTTTTTCTTTGTGGGTTTGTGGGTAAGAAAGCCTTTTACTTAACTATAGAAATGCTTTTTCATTTAACCTTAGCCTTAGTATAGTAATAATGGATAAAGTAACTTCCTATAATAGCAGGACCCTTTATAAGAAAGAATAAGACATAACTTAAAATCAGAATCACTTAGGAGAATAGTAGTTTACTTCTAATTAGGAGACCGGTTCTATCTTAGTAATCTAGGTGTCTAGTTCTAATTTCAGTTCGGAAAAAAGATTTTGCACAGTTTAAAGTTTGACAGAGCACTTGGTTCCGGAAAGAAAACAAAGAGTTCAAGTTGGGTTTTGGTTTGCCGGTAATAATAATTGCATAAGGTGCGCTCAGGAGAAGTTGATAAGAGACCGGGAAATTAGGTCGAGCCCTTAAATATAGATATCTAGCTTATATTTCTTACTAAAAGAGGAGTATGCCCTATGAATACACCCTTCTTACCGATTACCGACCAGAGGAGAGAGTACCGAGGGAGGTTAAGGTTGCTTTGTAGTTGGGAGTGAAAGATATAGGAGTGTTTCTTTTCTTGTTAGGAAACATAAGTCTAGCTAAAAAATGAAGTCTCTTCAAGGGCAGTTCTAGTAATAGCTTATTACAAAACTTGGCCTAGTTTAATTACTCTAGGAGTCTCCTTATTTAGATACAAATTAACACTCAGTATCGGTATACCTTATATGAATTTAAATAAAGTAAGACACTTCTCCTCCTTTTATTTTAGATGGGGCTTTGCCTACTCTACGTCCTTTGATTTGTATTTTTTATAAAACTCGGAGTCCATAAGGGGTCCCCTGTACCGAGGACAGTAACCTGAATAGCACTTTACCCTCTTTTTCTAATACCTAAATTAGTCAAGGAACCATTCTCAAACGGGACCCCTAAGCTCAACCGGAGTTTTTCTATTCTCTAGTCACCGGAAAGCCTACCTGTGCTTCTCTATCTAAAAGCATTAAGTACGATATTCTTTAAGCTATACCGGAACGCACTTCTTTTTTACTCCTACTTATGATTAGACTATTTATTTATGAGTACTCGAATTTAAGCAAGCCTTTCTTGTTAGTTACTCAAAAATTCTAAAGTAGGGGGCCCCAGAGATCGAACCCTTCGAATCTTCCGTTCATTAATTGAACTTTGCTATAGATAATAATTTCGAATTTCTTTAGTCGAAGTGTAAACAAAAGGCGGATCCCTTACTTAAGTCCTTTACTTAAAAAGTCAAAAGTATGCGACTAGCCGAGAGACCCCAGTTAGTATATACCTCTAAAAGATAGACAAATAAAACTGAATATTACACAAATTGAAAATCCTGGTTGCGGATAGCAATTTGAGAGCATATATTGAAAAGATAAGAATTTTTTGAGGTTTAATAAGAATCTTCTTATAGGCTTTAGTCAACGAAAGAATAAAATCTGTCTAGTTATCTTGGTACTAATGCTAGAAAGATGAGGAACTGAAGGCAAAAATGCACCACCAACCAACAAAGTTTGTAACTAAGCCCTTACTCTGGAGCCCCTGGTATTTTTTATTGTTGGGTCTAATACTAAGGTTTTAATCCTAAGATTCTGCGCCCTATAAACGATAGATCAAGAGCAAACTCTGACTCTGGGCCGTAAGTTCTTTCATATGTGTAGTAATATGTGCCCATTCTGTTCAATTAATCCTATAACAAGAATCTTCCTGTAAATCTAGGAAATAAGAGAATGCGTAAGTCGTGAAGCCCCCTTTAGGAGCGCTGTTTATACCTCACTCAAAGCATAATTTCTAAGGAGGGAAAAGCCACATGCAAAATATCGGGATTGTTTCATGGTAAAGTATTTGAAAATCCCGAGCTGACAGACAACGGGACAAAAAAAACTCTATGTTAATGTCTTCAAAGGCCGACGCCTACATCTTCCCTAATTAGGGAACAGACAAACAGAAGATTTCAAGCAACCCACAACTATCACCTAAGGATTAGTCAAGTACTTATTAAGTAGTAAATATTACAATTTATTCTACGAGAGAATCTCTATTGCGCCCATTCCCTATGCGAAATAGTTCTTTTCTAAGGTCTTATAGTGGAGGGTTGCGAAAAAATTACGTTAAGCTAGTTTTTTCAAGTTAGCGTATTCTAAAGTTTTAATAAAAAGATCCTTAAAAGAGAAATTTAATGTTTAGAAAAAAGGAGAGCCGAGAGCCAGTCTCAGCATAACCCGAGACAAGAGGATGCTACACATCACATGTTTTAAAACGAATTTTATGTTAAAAGATGTACAGTAATTTTAGAGCCCATGTAATGAATTATTTTAATTCAATTTGTCGTTCTGTTAACTAACTATTCTGGGATAAAAAGAATAAAGACTATCCGGCCTTACATACACTATATCGAGTATAGGGAGTACTATATTCAAATGTTAAAAAACTACTATTCCTAGAACCGTTTGAACCGCGGACCTGTCTTTATTAACTTCCTTATTATAACCTGTGAATCAGTACTTGGACTTTAGTATAAGCATAAAATCCTTTCATATTGTAACTTATCATTTATGAAGTGAGTATGGGTTTATCCTTATATTATCAGAGGCCCCTCGGCTTTGAACTACTTACCGAGAAGATATAAATAATGTTGCTCTCCGTAAGGTAGTGATATAGTTAGATTCCTATTCTATTCTTATATGGTATATAAATCCTAATTTCATACTAGGAAATTATAGAGTCAGCCTCAGTAAAGTAAAGTTAATAGGAATTCTTAAGGCTGGGTAGCAGCATTAGATCGCTTAGAATCTCTTCCATATAGCGTTAATGAGGATTACCCTAGAACTCTTGAACAAGTAAAGTCGCGACTAAGCATCGATATAAAGTAAAAGTCAATAAAAAAATCCTAACTAGTTTAGGTTTAGGTTTCTTTCAAGTAGGATTGTTTAGCATAAAGCGCCTGCACTCATAGCAGAAGTTCAGTTTCCCCTTTTCTTCTAACCTTTTATTATATGGGGCTACTAATCTACTGACTGAACCCGGATAGGAATATATGTTAGATCACTAGTAAGAAGGGGAAGCATATAGAGAAACCTACTCCTGATAAGTAACTTCGCAGCTCCCACAACTCCTCTATTATTCTATTCACAGATACTTGTATTTTGTATATGGAACCTTGTTTAGCCTTGTGAAATATGATACAGGAAAAAATAGGTAAACCTTGTAACTAGCTTAACTAAACTAACTGATATTTGTTAGCGAACATTGATTGCACCAATTAATTAAAATGTATATAAGCTTCTCTTTAATTCCAGGATAGTTATGTAACAGGTTTGTTTGATTACCCTTTCAAAATCCTGTAACCAGCCCACTGAAGTCTCTATATCCGAAAAGCTCATAGCAAATGCTATATGCCTCTAATTAACCCAGCTTTGAGCTTTGAAAAGAAGCGTCTTACTTTACTTCTACGGCCTTTTTAGGGAGAAATATTACATCAAACTAAAAGGATCCTTCCGAGGAATACTCTAACAGATTCTATAGAACCAAACCCATTCTTTACTAGAAATCCACTCTTTGACAGCCTAACTCATAAATCCTATTGTTTTATAACTCTCTAAGAAACACACATTAAGAACACTGTCTCTGTAATATAATGTCCTATGCCGGTACATAATACAGATTGACAGGAAATGTAGATATAGACAGAATACTTGTTGGAAGGGTAGTTAAAAAGATTGTCTTAGTTCTTCTTAAATAGAATGAGGTGATGAGAATAACTTATCTTATATAAAGAGCATTAAAAGTAACTGAATTACTTGCTGTATATTCGAAGTGTTAGTCTTATTTTCATGGAATGTCGAGGATTTAGAGTTGGACAGCTTTCACTGTCAACAAAAGAAGGAGGCTCTAAACACAATGCTATTGGAGGTATCGCGGATACGAAGAGGACTCTAGATACTGAGAAAAAAAGCTTTCTTTGTCATTCTCCCTACCCCTACCCTAAGATGAGATTGGAACTCTGGACTTTCCATGAAAAAGCTAAACTACGGCATTTCCCTGAAAAGAAACTCGCTGAAACCTAAGTCAATTAAAGGTGGCCATTGCAAACTAATACACTAATACAGGATATACAGCTAATAAC
>JAYMTJ010000124.1:0-19447 GCA_036897525.1 Pelargonium x hortorum
ACAGTCCGTTTATTAACCTAAACGAGTCCTTGCTTGCGAGCCAAACCAAGCTAAGGTCTTCTGTGCCAGCTCCTCTCTGGTCAACAGTGAATCTGCTTGCTTACTATAAGAAACGTCGAATTCCTAAACAATCAATTGAAGTAACTGAAATCTGTCTTAGTTAAGGTACGTTGTCCAGTCTTGTGTTAGCACTCTGTAACTGATGAAGTTGACTAATAGAGATTGGGAGAGGAGAATTCAAAAGTAAAACACTTTAGTACAACAGCGAAAGAGAGGTAATTTCAATTTATTACTCATGACAACAGTTTCCAAATCTTTTACTACCATAGTAAACAAAGACTGCTGGGTTTCACGGGTTTAGCTTGCCTTGGGAGTCTTAGCAGCTATAGCAAAAGCTTCTTTAATGAAACAAGTGAACCGATATCAGAGGACAAGTCACACTATGCCAATAAGGGAATCTAAGGTGAAGAGGTATTTAGGAGATAGAGTAGTTCCTAATAGTAGTTCAAGAGTGTTGCTTTCATTTTGGTTTGGCTGGGTCCTAACCTAAGAAACTGGGTATTTCAGAGGGCGGTATGAGTCATGTTCTGGATTTCTCTTAGTTCTAAAAGCAAACAGTTGGGCTGTCCTCATCAAAGACAATCTGTATTCTATAAGTTCTTTATCGGATACAGGAATCTACTCTAAAGCAAGAAGACAAAGCTACACAGCGCCGGGACAGAATACAAAAAGGAATCCCCTAAGAGTAGAATCTAAAGCTAGCCCTGTTGGAAAGAGGGAATTGATTAACCGCATAAGAATAAGCATGAAGATAACAGTCCCTGAGTCCATGTGCTCTTCTTATCCATTCTAGTTAACCTTCTATCTTAGGCCTAGTTCACCTTCTTCAACCTTGCGGTTGCCTTCCTTTTACAACTCTGACTTTAAACCGAAAGCTGGAAGCCCTTTATATAACTCTCTTCCTTTTAGGGCTAGACTCTGTATCTTGATAATAAATAGTTAATACCTACACTTAGCCCCGTAGTAAACTCTCTATCTCCTCTAAGTCTTACAGTTATACTCTTCCGAAATTCCTTTTGACATAAAGCACAAGAAAGACTCTATTATAAATATTTGAGTAGATTAGATGTAAGAACCCCTATTTAATTTAACTTCTCTAAGCTAACAAGAATAAGGATAACCCCCTAAAATATGGGTATTGTCCTAACCAACTCTTGAAATGCTTTTATTTCCTACCGGGGACCCTTTTGCGTAAACTTGCAATAGAGACTCTTATATTATTGATCTAAAGTAAAGCTACACTTAAATCTTGACAGTATTGTGTTCTCATTTACGTTGCTAAGTCCCGGGCTATAAAAAGGGGTACTAGCTTGCTAGGGGCTTATTTTCTATAAGTGGTCTTGGCACCGAATTGAGTAGTAATATAATAGCTTATGCTTTAGTCTTTAAAAGGGAGTTCTTCATAACGTAAAAGTATTCAAAGCTTGTGTTATGGGATTCAAACCAAGGGCTTTTTCGACTTAATTAAAGAGTAAAACTAAAGTCTTTCCGCTTAAGTACTAAGCTCTTTACTTTATGCTTATCCAGCTAATGTAATGAGTATTCGAAAAAAAAAAAAGATGTTAAAGCTATGAGCTTGCTCTTTCTGTTTAGTATCTAACTTTAAAGGTAAAGGAGGGCTCCTTCTCGTTTCTCCTACTAAATACAGGCTAAAAGTGGTTAAACCATAAACAGGTATTTCTTATATAAGATGTCATTTTAATAAGTAAAGGGCGCTTCAGGAAGGTTAATATTATTACTTTTTTTTGTCTTAATAAAAAAAAACATAACAACGAGCACGGGCTCAATAGCTAAATTAGCACTACCTTCTTTGCTTTTTAGCAATCCGGCGTGGCTAGTAAGTTATACAATCCTCTCTTTATATTAAGATTTAGCTAATTGGCGTATATCCCTTACACAAAACTCATTATTAAAGCCACAAGTGCTCCTAGTTTAGAGCACCCCCCCGAACTACCAACTCTTTCTTAGAATAGAATGAGGTACGTAATAAAAGGGACTAACACCAAAAGTCTAATTAATTGACATATCCAGGGGCAAGGTCTACCCTGTGCTTATATTTTAACGAGGACGCTCCAAGTCTTTTTGGTAAATATGGGGGCTCTGTCACTCTATCCCACGCACAACATATAGATTACTAGAGTCAAAATAAACCCTAACCTAAGTTTTCCGTACTTTAACTGGATAGGAAAGTTCTAATCATACTAAAGAAAAAGGCTGCTTGAAGCTGTAACAGGCTCTTTTGTTCCTTTAATTCTTTTTGTTGAATAAGGTAAGATATACTAAAGACGATAAGGGGTTTGTCCTCAATAGTAATCTTTTGTTTTTAGCTAACTAGGGTTTCTTTCAAAAAGAAACCTCAGCAAGTTAAATCCACATTTACTTAATCGTGTAGGTAAGTCCCCCTTTTACACCGCAATTTGGTAGTAATATGCACTTCTTCCGAAAAAACTTTAGTAATAGCACTTTAACCGAATGCTCATAGGCTCGCCTGGAGGATGGGTTTCCATTCACTTCTGCGATTTGACTAACTTTCTAAAGCTGCGGGATTCTGGGACTGGGAAAAAGTCATAGTTTTTAGGGCCCCTTAAGCGGACCTTTTCTTATAGTATAGTTAGTGGACTGACTTTCTTTAGACCCTTTTTTATTTCCTTTTACTTTAAATAAATATGGAACTAACTCCTAAATCTACAAAGTGGAACTGCCCTAAATAACTTATACGGATTTTTAACTAACACAGCACTTAAACGGCTCAGGAATACTCCCCTAGCCCAATAACCTTAGAAACTCTCTTATCGGTTTAACACTAACTAAGGAAAACCATTCTATTATAGGAAATTTCTAGTAAAACCTCTCTCTCAACACAAAAATTTTTTAGCAGTAATGTACTCTTGTATTGTAGCAGAAAAAACCTTAAGACTTGGGCACCAAGAGATTTGAATGACTTTTCTTACCAAGCATCGGATTCCGTATAAAGGAAAAGTAGGGGAGGTAACTTTCTACTTGTTATCTTTTTTTTCTACACTTTATTTATAGAAAAGAATCCGGTTTTCCAGGGCAATCCACTGAAGTACTTAGAGAATATGGTTTTCGACTCCTATTTAATACGTTTTGACTAAGAAGACTTTTATTTATATGGTCAAGGAAAATCCGCTTGCGTAGGAGTAAATGAATCCGCTGGAGGACGATAGGAACTCGCAAGTATGTAGTAAGGATACACAAAAGAGTAGATTAGATAAAAATGAGAAACTCAGAGGATCCGCTTAGCTTATATGATCACAAAATAGTTAAAACCACTTGTTCTGCTCGAGCAGTTTCCAGTCAAAACACAGAGCTTAGTACGAAAAAACAACATCGTTGCACCTATTTCAGGGAGTGCCCAAAGATTTTCTTTTATTAACTTGTGCGGTGGATTTGAGAAGCCTGTTCATTAAGACCGAGAAAAGAACCCCTTCCCGTGTAAATAGTAGATGTTTCCTACCTATTAGATATATATAAAGCTAGCTTTGCGTAGTGAGTTCTAAGCGCGTCGAAAAGTGCTTTTTTACCTATCTTAATCTAAAAAAAAGAAGGGGATTCCCTCTTAGACTTGGCTATTTTGGGCAGATCGGTAATTTTAGAATACTAATGGCAGAGCTACTGCGGAACTTAAACTACGGGTTTTAATCTACTTCAATTTTTTTATATAAAGGGTTTTCCTAGTTTCATTTGCCCGGGCTAGTAGAGTTTCTATAAGATTGTTTAGGTAATAACACTCTTGGCTTTGAGGAACCTTGTATAGCAAGCAATAAGAATAGATAACAGATACTTGAGCTAGAGTATATTACTAAGATCCTTTATTATAAGGGATTTGTCTTTATCAGAGGCAAGATTTCTCTCAAGTTCTATTAGATTCCTTTAGTATTTGGATAGTCTTTATCAGAGGAAGTTCGTATCTTATGAGTCGAAGTGGAGCACCGTAGCTTTAGGCAAAAGCTTGTCTTTTTGGAGTCTATTCAGTACTAAATCAGGTATTCCTTACTCCGTTTTATAGGTAGTCTTTTATTGTATTGTTATTGAAAAGAGTTTTCCCCTAAATTTCTTATCAATTTAAGTGGAATTAGAGCTACAGCATTCATAAGAGCTATATAGTACATTGAATCAATCCCCGGTGAATGGTATAATGTCTCTATCTTAGTTAGTTAAGAAGAGAAGTTCATAGTCAGTCTTTTTGGTAGAAAACTAAGGACTAATCCGTGCGGAAAGTAAACTCGAATTTTATAGATTTTGCGTACCTCTGTAAATGTTGTCCATGTATTACAAAAAACGGGTATCAAAACAAATAAGAGTCAGGCTTTCAACAAAGGTTTACACGAATGAGGGGTGCTCTTTCGGGATACGGGGTTCCAGTATAGTTCTAATGGGTAAGAAGATAGGTCTAGGTAGGCATATGAAATAAGGTGTATATGTGGGTATTTATAAAGTAAGGGTAGATTGCTTTTGTTTGTGTTGTTCCTTCGATGTTTCTAGGGTTTCCCATAACATAAAAGAGGAATCTCTTTGTAGCAAGGAATTGAAGGAGGAGAACTGAATATGAGGATGGTCAAAATCTGGCCCGGAGTCCAATGCTAGCTTAGCTGGACATTATAGCACAATTTCTGTTTCGATTTAAGTTTAAGGCTATACTATATAATCAGCTTTAGGTACAATCTATCGACAACGGGGTTTGGGATAGCAAGCTAATTTCTTTGGAGTTATTACTTGTTAAGGATAGAATCTCTTCTTTGCAAGCTTGGTTATCTAGGGATAGTTTAAGAAATAGAGAGCACTTGACTCTCAACCGGAGTAGCGCTTCCTAAAGGTGGTCTAAGTATAAATTATATAAATCCTACGAGGGAAAACTTATGCTTTATGACGGCATTGCTGTTAACTGATTCACTCTGTCAACTTCTTTCCTGAACTTATCGGCTTTTGACCCTCTTGATTTGATAAATATTCCACTTGAAACCAAAAAAAACTTAGAGAGAATAAATAAGTATTTTGATCACGGGTCAAAGGCTATTACTCCACATTTTAGGGATTTACCTTTTTTTATAGAGATCCCCAGTTAATGCTGTTATCGCCTCTCGTTTCCGCTAAATGAAATCCACCCAGGATTGCCAGATTCCGGAGAAAAAAACCTAAAAGCATTTGCCCCCCTTAGAATCCCACTCTAGCTATGCTACTATCCGAGTTTTTACACCCTCATAGGTACTCAGTTAACGTTATAGATGGAAGTCCTTATAGGAATAGAAGTAATAGCAGTGGGCATCGCCTCAGATATAGCTATCTCACTAGACAAGGCAATAAAGCAAGAATTAGAATAGGGGTTCTTTGCTTTAACGGTACATTCCTTTATTTCTTTAGACTTGAATTTACTAGAACTAGAAACCTAGCTAAAAGTAAGGAGTCTATTTGCTTGCTCTTTTAGTCAAGAGCTTGGGAAATAGAAATATAGAAGGCTGGTTTAAGCTCAAAAGGTTTTTCATCTTTAACGATATACTCTGAGGGCAAGAGGGTTATCCTTTAACCTAAACTAACATATAATTATTACAATCTATTTAACTATATTCCATAAGACTAATGAATACAATAACAGCTATAGCACCGTACAAGCAAGAAGAAGAAGCCTAACAACAGGAACATCTCTCATAGGTATTAGAATTCTCTTCTCCTAAAGCCTAAAGGAAGTCTAGTTCCTAGGAAAAGGGTCTATCAGCAAAGACTAAGCAATAAGTTTCGTAGAAGAATTAAGTAAATGAAGTCAATTAATTTGAGAGTCTTTATTTTCCTTTATGTTTCCTTAGTTTTCTATCTGATTTTGGGGAATTTGAAGTATATAGCATTTTTTAAGCAAAAGTCATTTGTATTTTTGAGAACCGGGTTTTTTTCTTTGTAGTAGGTGGTATTCTTGTAAGTCAGGTATACTATTATGCAATTAACCTCCTTAACTATGTGACAGTTGGTAATAGAGATAAAAGGATTGTATAAGGTTTCTATTTTCCATAACGATAAGTAACAGAGAAGTATTTATCCCTTTTTTTACTATTTATCCCTTAAATTAAAAGAGTGACTTCTTTTCTTATCTTCTTTCCAGTATCCCTAGTTTAATAAAGGGATTAACAGGTTGCTCTATTTTTTCTAGTTTTTTCTAGTCCGGAAGGTATATTTCTTAATTAGGTATTAGATCTATTTCTTAGTCTTAGGTATTCCGATCAAACCAAACTTCTGAACAAGTGATGCCAGGTTTAACAATAGGGGATTTGGTTTCCTTCATGCTCTATATTTGTTTTAAAGGAATGGGTGTGTATAATCACAAGTGTAAGAGAAACTAATCGTTTAAATGCCTGCAAAGGTAATGTCCTTATCATTTTTCACCTTTATTTCATTTTACTTTTTAGCTATTTAAGTACAGCATACATGACTAGGTTTCTTAAGAATTCTTTTCTTAGCATGAGGTAAAGCGGTCCTTTGTAAGTGTAAACTAGCTGGGCAAGCTCTTTTGTGCACTTTTTTGAGTTCCTAACTAGGACATTTCCTTGATTGTATGTACTCATCTTTGTGAGAGTATAGACCTTATAGTCCTAATGATTTCCCTCACCGGATTTTTTTAGGAACTCTTTTGATGCCGGTTTTCCTTAGCTTAGAGTACTGAAATTTAGGTCTTTTTGTATTATGGGTATTTGAGATTCCTATCCGATAATGTATTCCAGAACTGAGTTTTGTATTCAATGTTTTGTATTCTATTCTGGGTTGTAGCTAAAGGATTAGGAGAACGGTAACTATTTTAGGAGGGTGTTCACAAGATTCTTACTTAATCTTATTTCTGATATGTATTATAGAAGAAAGAACTCAATTTAAAGAACTGTAACTCTCTGAATAAATAGTATTCTGGGTTTTCCAATTGAGGGAAAGCTAGCATGTCTGTGTTATAACCTGTCCATTTCGGTGAAAGCAGTTTCTTGAGGGACAGTTTATTTATGAGTTTAAACATATATAACACTTGTAAGCAGTAGTCTTTCAATCGGATATTTCTTTTCGGATTCTACCTATCAAGCTTAGATTCCTATTCAAATCCGAGTATTAGTTCTTCTTTGTGTTTATGACGGTCATCTTTTTGATTTTTAAGAGAAGAGGGAAAGACTCTATAGTTGAAAGACTAATTATTAGGGAATTGTCTTCTATTCTTTGCGATTCCTAGTCTTTTCCTTAAAGGAGTTCAGAGAATTGTAGCTATTTAGGACTGTATATCTTAGAGGTTCCCGTTTAAAGGTGTAAATGTATTCTATTGCAGATATTGAATACACAAATTTTCTGCTAATAGCACGTAACTTACGTAGGGGTCTTTTCTCTAACCTCAAGTTTCGGAGGCTCCTCTATAGCTAGGAGTGTCAAGGTCTTTAGGCTGTACCCACCATCTACTCGATCCTCTACAGGACTCTTTGAAGTGGGTATAAGGTATCATTAAATATCCGCGATTAAACATATTTCATTTTCTTTTAATTATACAAAAGTAGATATACAAATTAACCCGTTTTGTGGCCTCTTAAGATAAGGGAAAAGAGTACTAAAACTTTTGAATACATCTGATGAATGAAATGGGGTAAAATGAAAAAAGGGGGATAAGTACTAAGCGCTAACTAGTGTGAAGAAGCTCTAAAACTCTGGAGAAACCCTTGTGTGTACTTACCTCTTTCCCCCCCGGTCGAACACTTTGTCGTATACAACCGTCAACCCGATCCCCTTTCCTATTTGGGAATATGGAAAAAAACTAAGGGCTAAAGTACTACAGGAACTCTTGTTAATCCTTTAATTGATCAGAAATTCCGCGCCTATTTAATTGGCTTATCCGTACATGAGAAGAGACCAAGGGTCCGGGTCAGTGAACAAAAACTCTATTAATGACGAAAAATTTATTAAAGCCCAGTAATTAATTAACCGCACTTTTTATAAGAGCTAGAGCCCTATTACATTGACACAACAAACAACTTAACTAAAACAATTCCAGAATCGAAAATTAATTTCAGATCAGAATTGTTTAGATCAGGATTCCGATGCGTTTAAGGTGAGGGGCCCCTTTATATTTCAAAAAATTGAGTTATCTCATATCAGCAGCTTTCTTTAAACTTTCAACCTAGATCTATCAAAAAAGACCCTTTGAAACTCCTATAGGATTTCCCGGGTCAAAAAAACTCTTTCTATACTTAATATCTTAATTCCCAAACCCATATCTCTTCCTTTTTAGGTAACAAGTTTTCCTACTACTTTTTTTTAATTTGTCCTGCATATGTTTATAACAACCTAATTGTTTACAGAAGTTTGACGGACTAAACAAGGCGCAAGTGTATCTCTAAATGTTTCTTTATTATAAAGTGGGATACAAATACAAAGTCGAGTCTATATCAAACAAACATAAATGTTAGTAGATCTAAAGCGGAGTCTTTTGCTTTCTTTTATATTCTATACCAAGACACTAAAAAAAGCCCTTAAAATTTTTAAATCTAGGTATGGCTGGGTTTCCAATACAGACAAAAGTAAACACTTAATAAAATTATTGAAATCAAGTTTATTTTAGTTAATAGCTAAGCAGTCTTTTTAAGTTGGTTACGAGATTGAAAAAAAAAAAAAGGGAAACCCCTTCTATTTGTTACATGAGTCTATTTCTTTTGACTTACTTGTTGTTAATAAGGGGTGCCCGGTTGTGCGTTATAGCATATAATATAGATATTACTTATTGTGGATGCAAAAGATATTAAGGGAAAATAGGGCTTACTTTTATTTATTAAGGAAATACTGCTACCAAAGTAATAAGCTAGGAGTGCTTAATGTATATATAAATTTGACTAATTTCGAGGTTTTTTTTGATTCCAAGGTAAATATAATAAAATTAAGAGTTACCCTTAGGTTTCGTGTTCTATAAAGCAAAGTCCGGAGTTTCTCGCTTTTTGGGTTACTCGCTACAAAAATGCCTTTTATTCTACCAGCCCTACTTTCTCTCGGAAGCCTTTGGGTATTCTTAAAGAGCCTCTTTTGTTAGTAGTTAGTCGATTTTTGAGTGATTGATTTAATCCAATACAGGAGACTAAAGTGCTAGGAAATTGGGTCCCACTACGTCAAGATACGCGTTTAGCCTCCTATTGTATTCTTTGAATTTCGTTTTTAACCCGTGAGTAGTAAAACTAAAACAGCCCCAAACCCTGTTTTATCTTGGTGTCACTTTTGTTATGTTAATAAAAGGGCAAAAAAGAATTGTTCTAAAAATTCAGAGTGTATAACTAAGCCTACCCTTGAAAAGACCCCCTTTATGATAGCTGAGGTTCCGTTTGGTAAAGACATTCTTTTTGTTCGGCGTTCCTTATATACCGGAATTCTTAAGCTAAGAGCTACTCTAAAGAGGGTGCAGTTGTTTCGTATATTCAAGACATTCCTTTTTTAAACTAAAGTTTACAAACAACAAATCTTACTTATTCCAAATTTCCGAGTAAAGGGTTCTCTCCAAACCGAGCGAGTCCCTAAAAAAGTCTTTATCGGTTACTTTACACTCCTCAAAATAAAATAGGGGTTCGTTTTGTAGGATTAGGTTGTCCGGACTTTATTGCGCCCTCGAAAGAGAATTAAAAGGGATTCCATGTTCTGTAACCAAAAATGTAGCTGCTAAAGAAAAAAATAATGGGTATCTAAGCAAGTAGGTCCACTTTTCTATGTGGTATATAATATCTATTTTATTTAAAGGTACTTTACTTAAGCTCCATGTAAATTTAAGAAAGCTAACTAAGTGCACAACATTAAGTTTTATCCTTATAGGATAGGGAAGGGAGTCGGTGCCTTCTTTACTTTAATAATAAGTCCTTACTGCTGAGTAAAAGGGGTACCCTTTAGCTACTACGGAACACTTTACTTTGTATTAGAGTAAACTCTTGAGTGTTATCTATGTGATTTATTTACTATCAGTTTTTTTTCTAAATTTCAAGTGCCCAGTACTTCATACTCATTAGAGATTGCTCTGCGTAGCAAATGTTCTGTGGTAGGTTTTTAGACTTTTCCTTACTCATATAGGGTTTAAAGTATAATCTTTTCAGGGAACCCAAGCAAGTCCACTTTTTAATAAAAAAGGGTAAACTATAGCAATACAAACCATTAAAAATACCCCCAGTTTTTTTTTATTTACCTCTCTCCTTACTTAAGTTCCTGCGTTAAAAAGAAAAATGAAGCTCTGATTTGTGCTGGAAGAAACCCCAAGTTAACTGTAAATATATCCCACCCATCGGAAGACCCATTTTATAGTATAAATATAGTCTTAACCTAGAATTTCTAATTCTAATCTGGTAAAAGGGGAAGAATCCGTATATACAACGAGTCGAAAAGCGCAAACCTGTTAAGCTTCCGCATGAAGAATAACTCCTAAGAAAAGTTAAGATATAACTCTAGGTACAGAAGTCAATAAGAAGATGGAGTTGGGCTTTCTAGTAAACAAACTATAGCTAAAACCAAGGTAGCTAATGGATGCTAGGAACCCTGTCTTGAAGAGAAGTACTATCTAGTCGATGGCCAAAGAAGTGTTATAAGAGTCCTCTATTCCGTACATTTTATACGTATAAAGATCCATTTTTTTTCTAGTGCCTTAAGCTCTTACGCGACAATAATTGGCTCATAATAGAAGTTAATTAGAGGAAACAAATTTGGTGTTAGGATTAGAATTTCTTTTCTTAGATTGAATAGAAGCCCAATTTATTTGGGGTCTTAGTTTTTCAACAACTGTAATTATAGATTGGATAGATTTTACTAGTTCGAAATGGAAGATATTGGTTCGCGAAACTGGGTGGTAGAATTGGATATTTATGCTTCGGATAAGTAAGTAAGAAGCCAGTAGCTCAAATGGTCTATCGAATCGGTGAAGTACATAAGAGCATAACATAAGTTGCTCAAGATTCTGTAATTAGTAGTAGCTCTGAATGGTCAAGTAGCTCAAACTCAAGATTATAAGCAATGTGTCTTAAGATCCGTAGCGGAGAGTTATGAGTTTTCCTTTTGTGCCCAGAGTAGAATCCGTTCTATTTTCTTCTAGGATCACAGAGTCTTATTCCTATATCTTATAAGAGTATATATAAAAGAGTAGCCAACTCTTTTGGGAGCCCTTAAGCTTAGGCGCATAGCCTGATAAACTCAGAATTCCTTGTTTTGAAGGTCAAAGCTGTTGAAAGCAAGCAGTTTTTGTTGTTGCTAGAGCGAGCCGAAACAGTTCTAATGACAGTAAAGTAGTCTAATAACAGAATCTCTTCTTTGGGTTTTGTATTCTTTGTTGTAGCTGTAGCACGGAGGAGTACTTGGATTCTAGAGAGTACTGGTTTAGCTAGAAAATCCAAGTATAAGTGTAGCTATGAAGAAGGGTTTAATGATAAAAAAGTAAGTCCAATAAGCTGTGTCGGTGTAGCTCTGTACTATGCTAATAAAGGAATTACTTAAAAAAATCAATAGATATCTTATTAAACTCATTTAAGAACTAAACAGCACCCTTTTATCTTTAAACGAGGTAATCCTCGAGCTAAAGCTCGTTTTTAACTAGTTAGCAAATCCATACTAATAAAACCTCTCTCTCTTTTGCTAATGAAAGCTAGGAAATCTCTACTCTAGTCGATAGATAGGACTCTTGCGATTGTGTATTAGTGCTAACAAGCTAAACTTATAGCCGATAAATGATTGATAAGTTCTGTACTTATGGATAGCTTGGCCATTCATTAACAAAAGGAATTGCTTTCTTCCTTAGCTTCTGCTTTTAGGATTAAAAAATGAAATGTTATAGGAATTTCCTTATTTTTTTATAGCTAAGGAATTACTTGATTATGAGTTTCTTGTTTAGGAGTTCCAGTGAAATTCTTCCGGTGTAGCTCTATCTTAGCAAACCTAGGGTATTGAAGTCACTAGCTAGGATTGGGTGGGTTTCTAGGTACAGTTTAGGAGTTAAAGAAAATAGATTCTATTTGGAGTAGCTCTTGGATTCTGGGTAAGGTTTATCTGATGGAGCAAGTAAAACCAAGTGCTGCTAAAGCGAAGCATAATAGAGTCCCTCGAATTACATTGTGTAATATAATAGCGAGCCTAAGGAAACCGAGTCACTAGAAAGTCCTAAGCCTAAGTCGGTAACCAAAGAACTAACCCAAACACTAAATACCCAAACTACAAAACAAGGAAAATCTTAATTCTAGGAACTCTATCAACTCTAAGGTATACTCTCAATCCTATGCCTGTCCAAATACCATCCCAAAGAAAGGATACTTCTCTAACAAACAAACAATGAAAGTTCTAATCCTAAAATACGAATAAACTATATCCCACATGGGATCCCTTAACCCAAGCTAACTAAAGATCCCATCTCTTTCATAACCTACCTGAGCCAACTGAACTCATATCTCCTTGTCACCTAGGAGCCTTGTACCGTTAGGTTAGCTTTATATCTTCGATTTAAGAGTATTATACACCTACAAAGTTGGTATATAACCAGGTAAGTGCTAGTCCTAGATTATCCTTTTTTTATGTTTAAATGAACCGCCCCCCTAACCCTGGATATATACTAAAACTGCAACTGTAATTCAGGATTATCATTTCTGACAGAAAAAATTTGGAAAGGTACTAGCGTCTCTGACTGAACTAGTAACTATATAATATTAAATTAAGAAAATAGAAAACCAATCCTTCTTTAAACGAAAAGAGAGTTTGACTTAATTCACGAGGGACCCTGTTAAGATCTATATAACCTATAAAAAACTCTATTTAATAGAACAGCACTCTCCTTATAAAGGTGAAGCTCTTCCTTTTCCCAGGGGGCTCAAATAAGTATAAGTAAGCAATAAAGAACCTTTAAGGAAATTTCTTAAATTGATATCTTTGTTTTAGTTCTCGCCTTCCCTTTTTATTGAAAAAACCCAGAAACTTTCTTGCAAAAGGACACAGGAGAAAAGATGTAACTCCAAAAAGAAACCGCTAACTGGACAAGTCTCTTAACAAATACGGACCCTTGGTTTTTAGAGAAGGGATTGAAGACAAATATCTAAGGTTTTATAATACTTGTTATGAGATAATAGATAGGTAGGGTCTTCAGAGGAACGCGGAGTATAAAGTCTCAATCCGGTAACAAATCTTTTTTATAGATAGGCCAGTACTACCCTGATAAAATGAAAGTCTTTTTGTAGAAGTAGAACACAGCTGCCAGTTTTACAAATGAAACGCGTGGTAAGTATAACTAGAATTCGTCTTATTTTTATAAATTGAAAATAAAAACTACCGAGCTCCTGAAGGCCCAAGCTAATCTTTCCTGTGTACGACATAGTAATTTAGTCGCTTTGAAAGGAACTTCCCATAAGGGTTTGGCAACGAGTTTTTTAGACATTAAAAGGGCATTCTCTCCAGAGGGGTTTCTAACTCCGAGGATAAACTTGATATACTGCGCTTAACATGTGTTACCCAAAAAGAAATTGAAAAGTTCCAACAAAGTATAGACAATATTACTCCGGATTAAGCCCCTATTTCACTGAGATTATTAAGAAACTTGTGTTGTTAGTGCTTGAGGTTCAAAAAAATCCGGTGAGGAATAAAGTAACGTCTAATTGTTATAATTTATTGAGAAATCGTTTTTCATATACTTGTAAGCCCCTTTTCTTTTGCGGGGGGTCTTTATATATATAACTGAAATAGAGGAAAAACCCTGATGATAGGCGGAAAGGAAGTTAACTGCGCGGATATTAGCATTGCTGGAATTTCTATTATTTAAAATAAATAAGTCCTTTGTAAATAGTGTGAAGCATCTACCTACAGTATAATATAACAAAAGTAGTAAGTAGGTAGAGAGTATACCTTTTTTTTTTCTACTGATATTGAGTAATAAAGGAATTGATTTTATGTCAATTTCTTGCAAACTTTTCTACCTAATAGAAGAAGGTCTCATTTTAATCAGGATCTGTATCTTCTAAGTCTTAGGAAGAGCTTTTTATCTATCTAGGAGCTTTCTTGTGAGTCTTTACTCTTGTTCTACCTTTTAGAATTCCTTGTTACTTCGTTAACCTGATCTCTCAGGAAGAAAACCTTGACTTCTATACTTTAGTCTTTGTCGGAAACGGATTACTTTAGCTTCAGTTCTTTACACTCCTTAACATCTTTATTAGCCAGAATCAAGAAACCTATAGACAACACAACAAAGGAATACAAGAGCAACCCTTCGTTAATATCCTTAAAATAGCTATGAATACAGACAAAAAAAAGAGTTCAAGTCCCAGGTAAGCATGGTAGCTATAAGCTATGCAAGGAATAAAGGTACGAGGGCTGAAGCTAGGGTAATCTTTATGTATTTTACTTTTTACAAATTAGAAAGAATGTTTTGCAGTATCTGATATTCCGGGTTTTCAGGCGCTAAAGGTTAACATAGGATGAGACATTAGAATGAATACTTGTTTGTTCTGAAAGGTAAAAGAGTATAGCCTGCAAAGAGCAGGAGGAGGATTTTTTATAGAGAACCACAAGCTATTGTGAGCCCAGAGTATAGTATATAGAAATTTAGAAATAGTAAAGAGTTTACTAGCCCCCGTGCGCTATTCTATAAGAATTCCCTTGGAAAAAGGGAGGGGTATAAGACAGACAAAGGTAGTATTTCAATTCTAGTTACTTTTTCCAGTATCGGATATACAAGCTTCTCGATTCAGGAGATTTATGAAAGATAAGAATTTTGTTATGTAATTTATAGCTTCTGTTCTTAGCCCTGGGAAAGGCAACTCTTGTGTTTTACTTTGTGTTTCTGTTTAAGTTCTTTATTCTTCCGGAAACCTTCTAATTGAATTGCGAATTTAAAACATAAAAAAGTTTCCTATCTTAGTTTTTTTCAGGGCCCCGAGGGACGGGTCTGTATACTTCTTTTGGGTTTGGAGATTCGCAGTCAATCAAAAAGTTATACTATAATGTGCGGGCCCTTAGAATTTTATACGCTGCTAATCTACCGGAATGCCGAGGAATTGAGGTATCCGCTGTATACTTAGGGTAGGGGTTCCAAAATAAAGTTAAAGACAAGAGTAATCAATTAAATACTTTGTTTTTACGGAAGCCTCCTAATTTACAAAAAGAACCCTAGGTATATCCTAGGTTAGGTTAACCTGAGAGATAGCATGAAAAAACCCTTTTTTTAACCCAGCCAAGATAGCTATGTAAACTTATCCTAAACAAGAACCTCTTTTGCGAGGAACTTATTCAAGAGATCCTCTAGCTTGAGAAGACCCCTTTATTGAGAAGACCGGCAGAGATTGCGTATTTGCCTACTTAAAACCGCCAAAAAAAAGTCCATGATAAAGCCTTTAGTTTTAGCTAAACTTATGTTTAGAGTTTTCCAGGGGTACCCGCCATCCCTTTTGAAATAGGTTTTAAGTGTTCTCTGATTTTCTATTTCACGGATTTCTTGATATTTTCTATTGTCCGTATAACAATAACAAGTCTATTTTTGAGATAAAACGGAGGGTTGCTTTGCGAAAGACTAACTTCATTTATTATAGCATAGGAAACTTGTCTGAATTTTAAATAAGTAATACTAAGGTGTTAAAAAAATAGAAAAGAAATTCAAGTTTGGGGTTTAATAATAAACTATAGACCCTCTGGTTGCCTAGAGATTCTTAATGATATCCCACAAAAAACCTGAAATTTGTATTGTCCATTACTTGAGTACTCCTTTGTATAATACTCCCAGAAGAACTTACTCTAAAGGAATTGGTAATTGGTAGATAAGGAATATACCTCGAAAGTTTTAGAAAAAGGGGGTTGTACCCATAGAAAGAAAAAGAATAGGATAAAAAAAGGATTTCGTTAACTTTCAACTTTTCTTCGTATAGTACAGGCGCGTTTACTTGAATTTTGATAATCCCTTAAATATTTTCTTCTCATACTTGACTTTTCAAGTAATACTGGACATAACCGCGCCTTGAATTTGAAAATTATACACAATAACACGGTTGCCTCGCAAAAGCACTTACTAAACCCGTTTTGCCCCTTATCCCATATCGAAGCCTCTAAACAAAGAAAGTATAGGTACATAAAGAAAATTTTCAGTATGCTGCAGGTAATTTAGCTGAAATGGGTTGCTTATTAACCGTGAATGTATTGAACAAAAAAAGCGAAATAAGTCTCATCACACGAGTGTATCATTGAACCAAGATCTTTCTTCAGTAATTAAGTCATTTTATGTTCATCAACATATTCTGAAATTCTTGTAGTTTATTTCAGTCTGGGCCACTGTACAAGAGAGAACCTATGCTCTATTTCTATTCCTAAAGACCGCATCTTTTCCAAGGTGGTAAAGTAGTAAAACTTCAATATAGAATATTTGATCTAGCAGAATCCAAATAGACTGCCTTTTGCGGCATTAATAGAGTATAATTTGACTCTTTAAGAAGGGAAGGAAGGGTGTTGCCTCCTCCACTTTCTAAGTACATACTAATACAAAAAAGAAAGCCATAGTTATAGTAGTCCCTTATTATAGATAAGAGAATCAAGTAATAGCTTAATGAAAATTTTAGGGTTAACTGAAATATGAAGGGCTAAGTTACCCACTAAGGCCAGATATATTCGTAAGCTGAAATTTATATCTACTTTTTTTCCTACAACACTGGGTATTTACTTTATTCTTCTCCAAGGCCCCCTTTTCAGAAACACTTTATCCAATGATAATGAATGAATTTAAGGCGTTGATTTTACTACGGAGCTTTTACTAATAAAATAAAGAGTAACAGACTAAAGACAATAAAATTGAGTAATACAACAAACAAACAAACAAACAAGTTCTTTATTAAAAAAAGAAAAGGAGGAATTCAAATGAAGAGTCCATTTTCGCCTTTAGGAAGCTGTTTCATAGTGGAAGTGGACATAAATTAGAAGGAATCCCGGTATCTAGGGTAAAGCTGGGGCCTAAAAACGAATATAAATATGGATATGAGAATCCAGAGCTTTTTAAATAATTGAAATCCTCGCCAGCTCTTATTTTGTTTATAAAGTCAGGTAGAAATCTAGGACCGGGAAGTTGTTCTTATCTTAAATTTGGTTTTTTTCAATTATTTACTTCTTTAGGTAATATTTACGGACTCCTGCTTAGTAGGATCCTTCTGAGCCTTTATCTAACAAGTTTTTTTATTCCGTAGCACTCTTATTTTTAATTGCTTGTGATTTTTTCTTTGTGTGAGTGCTTTGCCTAGAGAATTGCCTTTTAGTTGGCTGCTAGTTGTACTCCCCCCGAGAGACCCTGTTTCATAGTGTATCTGTCCATCTGATAATAACAAATTTAGGAAGGGGGTCTCTGAGCTTTCAACTCAGCTATGCTAATTTTATCCATAAGATTTAGGGAAAGTCTGCTTTTAGGTCTTTCATATAGAAGTTAAGTCGGTAAGAAATTATAATATTAAATAAAAAGGGGGGGGGGGTACCAGGATTTGAAGAAAAAAGTCATAGGTGCGTAATCTAAATTTACTAGTTATTACAAGTTCAACACAACCTGTGGAAAGGGTTTTAGAGGGGGTTAAAAAAGAAAGACGAAATATACGCTTGGGAAGGCCTGATAGAATACGTTATAATAACTCTCGCTTCTATTTTCGATAAATAACAGAGCACTCATATGGCTATGCTAACTGACTAAAAACATCCTTACTCTACCCAGGTGGGCCTCTTTTATTTTATATAGATTCTTCCAATCTTATGTACTTTTTTTTACAGGTTTAAGTACGTAGAGTGTATAACTCTGATTATAGATCCTTCTAAAAAAAAAATTGTTAGAACAAAGGACTTAACTCAGGTCAGCGGTTCAAGCCCTCTCCTAATACAAAAATAGAAACTTGTAATTTTAGGAGACTCCCAGTCACTCAACGTACGCTCTGTCTTCTATAAAACCTTGCTTCAGGGAGAAGGCATTCTCCTATTGTTAGGCAGCGAGCCACCCCTCTTATAATTTAACAGATAAAAACTCCTTACTTAGTGTAACAAACAATATTACATCCATACTCTAGCGGGTTATGGTAACTAAGGGCGCTCGTTACCCCAGTCTTAACAATGGAATTGGTAGGTATATAGATAGCTAAGCAATTAGATATTAAATATCGTATTGTGAAAAGAGAACTCAAATAAAAAAGAACGATTACTTCACTAAGAATAGGTTAACGGAAAAAGCATACACAGATTCAATTCCAGTTTATTAACTGATAAAAGAGCAATGTATCCGGACACAATCACAATATTTTATGATACCCCCTTGTGCCTATAATTTTAGGAAAAGGATGCTCAAAACTCTGTAAATACTTCTTTCTGTTGAGGATATACCAAAAGTTCTAAACTTCATAGAAAAGGGTAATATCCTGCTAGCACTTATCTGAAAGTATTATATTATAAATAAAAAAGTATCGCAACGCAAACAGTGGCCCCTTTTGCTTAGTAATTAAGATGTAGTTACCAAAGGTTTTGTCACACCTCTACCTAGATCTAGCATTCAAGTACCTATGAGGAGAGGTGCAAAAGAAGAGCAGTTGCATGCACAATACAACTTTTTAATTATAGACTAGAACCCATTATGACTTAAGTAAAGGACCACAAAAGCCCCTATCGAACAACGATAAAAGCAAGAATTTAGAATAACTTCAGGGTTCTTTGCTTTAATGTTTTCACGTGGATTCCTTGAGCTTCTAGGGGATTTGCTTCTTATAGAGGTACAAGAGCTTATAGTAAAAGCCCTGATACAGACTCGAAAGAAAGTTCACAGAAGACTCTCTTGCAGATTTGTAAGGACTCTCTATTCATCTGTCATCTGTAGTCGAGATAGATAATCTGATAAACTTTAGTCGGAGTTAAGTAACTATGCCGGCAAATAAAGTATAGAATCTCTTCTTCTTGTATTAGCGAGCCAAAGGAGAAGTTCTTAGAGAGGCTGGATTCCGATAAGTAGTTGGAAAGCTGAGTTCTTCAACAGAGAGAATAATAACAAAATTTTCTTTGTTTGCTAGTGAATGCCCTTTAAAGACAGAAACTCATGTAGCTAATAGTCCTGAGGTTGCTAAACCTGTAAAGGAAAGGTGTTGCTTATATAAGTATAGCTGCTAGTAAAACTAATAAGAAAGTTCTAGCTGTTAATGAAAGATACAAGCTCTTAAGAAGATAGTGATACAGAGTCTTCTAGCTGTAAAGAAAGCTCTCATCAAGATAATACTATTTTATTTATTGAGTAAAAAAAAGTAGCAAAGAGGTGCAGAATAGAACCTTTTTATATAAGTTAAGGAAATACACATTCCCTAGTTAAATCTTTTGAATCTCTAGGAAATCCTTTTGAAGTGTTCCAACCTTATGTTCGGATCGCTTTTCTTATTTTGCT
>JAYMTJ010000125.1:0-19376 GCA_036897525.1 Pelargonium x hortorum
AAATGTTATTTTGAATACTCAGTAGCTTGAAATTTTTAATATGATTTTATATTCTCATTTTTAATACTAATTGGATGGTTAATTTGCCTAAATTCACTTGTGTCCTCGCTGCTGTGTTGTTTCTCTGACAGGAGACCTTTGAGAGAAATGGTGCATCTAAGTTTTGGCAGCATTTTGAAGCTTACAGCAATTTTGCTGCTCCGGGGGCGAGCAACGGATCCGATGTATATGTCACTGTGGCTCTCTGAATTGTCTTGTTTGTTACATTTACAGTTAAAATGCTGATCATGTTGGAGCCATTTGCTTGTTTTTTATATACAGATTCAAGATGACGAGGTTCAGGAAGTTTTGTGCAAGGCTTTGGAAGGGATATCTTTGGAGAAAAAATACCAGGAGAAGTGCTTGTTAATGCTGGTTCATGCTTTGCAGTCGTACAAGGATTGCATTTCGGATGCAGAAAGAACCCATCTTTCCGCAAAGTATCAAGTAATGGTGTCATCAGTTCTTATGTCCAGTCTTCCTCGACATTTTCCTGGTATATTTACTTTGTCAACTTGAAATGTATTATCTCTTTGTGTAATAATGCGCAGTCGTGCTTTGGTCTTTTTTATGTATGCGTCCCTAATAAATCAGTTGAAGTCCCACTATCAATGGATTTACAATGTTGTCCGTGAGTGTTTCTAGCTTGTTCATCAGTGCTGGTGGTATTCTGGTGCTCAATGGACATTTTCACTTTCCGCATCTTGTTTGATTCCCAGTTTAATAAAACACTTTGATAGTTAGTTTAATCACCAAGTTTGTTCTATGATGTTCTTAGAGATACTCCACTGGTATTTTAAGGGACGATTGGAGGAGTTAAGTACAATGATGGCTGGAGAGTTAAATGATGATGGTGACTTTCAAGGTAAAGATGACATGGATTTAGATGATAAAGGTAAAACCTCCAACAGAACTGGTGAAATGGATATTGATGATTCCTGTCACAATGGGAAGTTTTCAGAGAATAATAAACTGGTCCGAAACATTGGGAAGGTTGTTCGTGATCTTAGAAGCCTTGGATTTACATCTATGACAGAAGATGCTTATGCTTCTGCTATCTTCTTGCTGTTGAAGGTGAGTAAGCATCTCATTTTGCTGCATGTATCAGCCAATTAAATCCACCTTTTCCGTGGTTCTGTCTGTATTAATAGGCAGTCATAGCTTCTATATGCTAGGCTAGAAAGTACTGGATATTGTCATTGGCTCATAGCTTGTAATTCGTATGCCACCTTTTACTTGTTTATATATATTATCTTCTAGGTCACATCATAAATTTGTTTCTGAATGGTAGGCTCAAGTTCATGAGATGGCTGGCGATGATTACAGAAGTTCAGTTTTGGAGTCCATTAAAGGGTGGATTCAGGTTGTGTTTTGTTTCTCCAGTTACTGCATAACTTAAGCATATTCATTGCACTAAAGGGCGGACTTAGCTACCTGTAAATTATGTTGTTCGATCTATCATCCCAGTTTTTTCATATAGCTTCTACTTAATAGTTTTGTCATGTTTACAGGCTGTGCCTCTGCAGTTCTTGCATGCACTTCTTGCTTATCTTGGTGACTCAGTCAGTTATGACAGTCCTTCATCTGGTCTGAAATCACCCTTGGCTTCATACCCATCTTCATGCTATCCTGGGATAGATACCCCCTCCGAAGGACTTGTTAGATGGAAGCTGCGACTAGAGTATTTTGCTTACGAGACCTTGCAGGATCTAAGAATAGCTAAACTATTTGAAATTATTGTGGATTATCCTGACAGGTTTTTTTAACTTCCCCTCCCCGCTTCTGATTCTTGTTATCAAATATAAATGCTAACCTGTAATGGTTTTGGACTTTTAGTTGTTCTGAAGTAGAATTGCAAAAATAAATATTTTAGTCATTTTGTTGTTGATCTGCTTCATGGTTTAGTTGGTTGTTTCTTAACATGATTTGTGTAGCGATAATAACTTGATAGGTTGAAGAGGATGTTAGAATCTGGTTGTTTGTTGTTTCCTTATTTCTGTAGCATGTATCATTGAGCAGGGGAACAGCCGGCTCACCAGTCAAAATCTGGATGATATATTTACGTAGTATATTAATTTGAACTAACATTTACAACAGGAATGCAATCTGAGGAAGCTACCATTCCTGCTATATTCTGCTTGATTTTGGAGTATGCCTCTGGGTTATTACTGTGTTTCTTTTCATATAAATGACTCTATGGAAAAGTGGAAATGTGTTGGGTGTAATGGCATAATTGTATAGCATTATTCTGAGTCTATTTCAGAACCAGCTGGCTTATTGAAGATGGTATTGAGTGTATTCTAAATTTATGCTTATCTTATGAATATTGCAGTTCTCCAACAATTGAAGACTTAAAACAGTGTCTTGAATACACCGGACAACATTCTAAGCTGGTTGAATCATTTATCTCTGCCCTACAATACCGCTTGCTCACTGCAGGTGCCTCGACCAATGATATACTACATCAATATGTTTCTACCATTAAAGCACTCCGAACGATAGACCTAGCAGGTGTTTTTCTTGAAGCTGTTGGTGAACCGATTAGGGACTACTTAAGGGGAAGGAAAGATACCATAAAATGCATTGTAACTATGCTTACTGGTGGAACGGGTGGGAATCCAAGTGGATCTGGAACTACTGGGGATAGCCTTCTTGAAGAGTTAAACAGAGATGAAGAAAGTCAAGAGAACACCGGTGTAGATGATGATATCAACACCGATGACAGGCAAGCTTGGATCAATGCTGCACGGTATGTGCATGTCATACTCGTGGATAAAGTAATTTTGTTTATGTAATATATAGGCAACTTGATTTCGTAGTATGGCCTTCAACCTTCCTAATTGCATTTTTGGCATATTCCGTTAAACTAGTTTTGCCTTTCAGATGGGAGCCTGACCCTGTCGAAGCTGACCCATCGAAAGATAGCAGGAACCGAAGGAAAGTTGACATTCTTGGAATGATTGTTGGCATCATTGGTTCAAAAGATCAACTAGTTAATGAATACCGTGTTATGCTGGCTGAAAAGCTTCTCAACAAATCAGATTATGACATTGATTCAGAGATACGCACTTTAGAACTCCTCAAGGCAGGTGTAATAATAAAGTTGTGGTGTCTGTTCATTTAGTGGGATGAAGTTAATGGTTGGAGTTCTAGTTTTCTTGTTGTGTTTAAATGGTTTGTCGTGATATTCATCTTTGTGTTTTCATTTTTCAGATACATTTTGGAGAAAGCAGCATGCAGAGGTGTGAAATTATGCTCAATGATCTTATTGATTCCAAGAGGACAAATACCAATATTAAAAAAGGAATCACTCAGCCGACTCAAACAGGTCCCAAATCTTTCAGTTTTTAGCCAACTCAAACTCCATGTTTTTTTTTTTCTCTTTGGGAGTAGTTTTAAGATAACTTATATTGCATTTGTTTCTTCTTAGGTGATGAGTTGGAAGATTCCGCACTGTCTCCGGATATTCTTAATGCTACAATTATATCTTCAAATTTCTGGCCACCTATCCAGGTGATGCAACCTTGACCTTCATGAATATCAATCTTTTCAAAAGAAATTATATTAGGAAACAGATAATAAAACAATTAACTTTTGTGTCAAACTATCTTATTGTTCTGTCATGGATGAGTATATATTTACATTTCTCTGTACTTATTACTATCAGGTTTCATGTAAATTGAATAACTTAGACACGCTGTGGTTCATTTTTGCATTTATTTGTCAGTTGCTGGATTTCAGTTGCTTCTGTACATCTGCATATTAGTGCAACTTCCGAAAGTTTCAAAAACACCTTGTTATATTGTGATTTTGTCCAAGGACATTATATTACATGATTCAGTTAAAAAACAATAGTTGATATCTTTCAACTCTCAACTGTTCAGACCTGCGTCTATGATTCTTGCTTTGTCTTCATTTCCTCTCATGTTCCAATATTTTTAAATTTTGAACAATTTCATAGCTATAATTAATCATCTGTTTCTGCACTGCACTAACCTTAAAAGATAAATGACAGGAAGAGGTCCTTAACATACCTGAGCCTGTTGACCAGCTTCTTTCTGATTATGCAAAGAGATTTCACGAAATCAAGACCCCTCGGAAGCTACAATGGAAGAAAAATCTTGGTATGGTTAAGGTTAGTCATTTAAATTTGGCGCAGTGCCCTTTTTCCGGACATGAATGGTTACAAATGTTAGGTTTCTTGTATCCTAATTTTGAAGCATGTATAGCCCAATATGTGCCTATTTATCAGTCTGTCGAGTGTAAAATTTACTAGTTCAATGGTTGATGTGATGCTCTAGTTGGAATTACAATTTGAAGACAGAGAATTGCAGTTCAGTGTGGCTCCTATACATGCGGCAATTATTATGCAATTTCAAGATCAAACAAGGTAACCTCAGGAATGATTCAATTCGTAATGTGTTCGTCTATATTGGAATGGTGATCTAAAGTTTTGATGAATTTCTAGTTGGACATCTAAGAACCTTGCTGCTGTTATTGGGGTACCCATGGATATACTTAATCGGAGGATAAACTTTTGGATAAGCAAGGTTGGTCGACAAATCCCTGTTGATTTTTGTGTTTACTCGTAGTCTTTCTTTTTAGCAATAGTTGTTGCCTTGGTAAGTTTAATGTTTCTCCTCCATTCATGGGAATTTTTATTTAATTGAAATACTAGTTTTTCTTCTATGATGGATCATCATATTGTGCTCACTAGAAACTTGTTGCAGTTAAGTGCAACCAATTTTAGCAATTCATTTTAGTCCACGGGTTTATTCTTTTGATGTGGATACTATTTATGCAGAACCATTCATTCTTTAGGCATGGTACAATTATCCTTCATTCTTTTGGCACGACACTTTAGTTCACATGGATTATTTTGAGATTTCCCTTGATATCTAGCTAAACTTTTGTCTTGTTCTGTTGAAACTTCCAAAGGAGAATGAGGATGAATTTGTTGTCTTGTAATTGAGGGTCAGTCAAGAGTGTATAAAATTGGGTGTTTTCTTCTGCGATACAGAATCTTCTTAATTTGTTGCCTCCATTTTGTACTCAGGGCATAATTGCAGAATCATTAGGGGCAGACGCCAATGACAATGTATTTACCTTAGTGGAAGGCATGGGAGAAGCTGGTAAGAATGGTAGTAATAGCGGAAGTGAGGAGCTTCTAGTAGGTGATGAAGAGGGAGAGACATCTGTTGCCTCTGTTGAGGATCAACTACTCAAAGAAATGACTGTTTATGAGGTATGTGATACACAAATGCTTAATAACAAACTTCCATGCCCATGTTATTTGCCACAGGTACACTGTTTCAGCATTTGCCTGGGATATTGCTGCACTCTACATTTTAAACACGGGGCCTTATTTTGCGGGTTTGCAGAATGGCCTTACCTGTTATTTATTGGGGTCTGATGTCTTCATATCTGTATTATGGCAAATGTTGAATGATTTGTGGTCGCGACTCTACTTTTATCTTTCTTCATTTTTCTTCTGCCATCCCTGGCATGTATGCATGATCTTAAACTGTGTGATTTTGTTCCCATTCCATTTTATAAATTGATATATTTGTTCTTTTTTTTGTAGAAATTTATCATGGGGATGCTGACAAATTTTGGTAGCATGGCATTAGATCGAATACATAATACTTTAAAGGTAACATTGATTGTTGACATGGAATATTGATCTAATACCCGCATCACATCAATGCTTAAAAAAACAATGTATTGCAACAGATGTTTTGCGTGGCTGATCCTCCTTACGACAAATCACTCCAGCAACTTCAAAGCTTCTTATCGGGTCTCGTTTCTGAAGAGAAGTTGGAGCTGCGGGATGGTATGTACTTCTTGAAGAAGTAATGAACTATCCAGGTAGATTGAATACTGAATTTATGTATTACAGAATCTGTTAACAGTTGGTGAAATGAAATATGTATGTACCATGAAATCTGGGTTTTGGTAATTTACGAGTTTGGTGTCACAACAATAGATTATGATATTTTAGAGCTTTGCCGCAAACTGAGTCCTCCATTATGCTTGATGTTGCACATTTGCTAACTAAACTGTTGGTTGGTGACGTAGAATGCGATCATCTCTTCCAATGCACTTTGCACAACTTCCTAATACACAAACCATTAGTTAGCTCGCAAATATACCCACTAGCAGTAAGCTAAATAACTCGTGCTCTTCAATTTCCCCCACTAAGACTTCCTATTCCCTTAACTACCAGAAACTAGATACTATCAGCTTAAAACCTAAACTTCCATACACTAAATTTATAAACCTAACTTAATCTCATAAAAGAAAGAAGGAACTGTTTAAGGCTGGCCATAATTGTCTCAAAAAGCAAGTGTTTATGATAATCCTTAAAGATGAACTTGAAGGCAATATGAGCTTAGAGGATGAGGAAGAAGCTGATGATATGGAGGAACTTATGATGCTAACCACAGATTTTCTTTGTGATTTTCTATAGAATGTTGTGACGTTGTATTGTCAGCCTCATCTCATTTGATTACAGTGAGAGGAGCATCAGTATTGAGTATGAGGGTTATGCGATAACGTTGAGAGAGAATGGAGTGGTGAGCAGAGTTGACATGATTTCTTTGGCACACTCACAACTTCCTAAAGTTCAAGTCTTAAAGACTTCCCAGATTTGTTTGCAGTGCCTAAGTTTTTCCCACTAAAGGACAACAAGACAACTCATTCTAGCATAGGGGCTTACCCTTCTAACCTTAGAAGACTCAATAACATCAAAGTGAAAAACAAGTTTCTCACTAGCTATTGAAGAGTTGCTTGATGAACTGTATTTGATAACTGGTAACCACCAAGACAACATTTAGGAGTTACTCAGGGCATTTTTGAGTTTAAAGTCTTCACTAATGCCCTGCAACTTTTCAAAGTCTAGTGAATGGGGTTTTCAAGGAGTACCTTAGTTAGTCCTTGTCTTCTTTGATTATATTATTATATATAGTTCATGCTTGGAGGATCACATTCAACATATATTTGGGGATGGTCTTGCAAAACCTCTGGAAACATAAACTCTTCATTCAACATTGTGCTACTTCCTTACTAGAAATACAGTTATTATGAAACCCAATTAGTAATTGAGAGGTGATATTTTTGTGTTTTTGCCTAAAATATAAAAAGCAATGAGTTGAACTCCGTGCACAGTTTTCACAGAGTCCAATTTGGGCAAATGATTTTTTTGGCTAATAGTTTTAAGGGGAAACATTTTGAACGAGATTTGAATTGTTAATTTGAATTAACGTTTTAATGAACGAGATTTGAATTGTTAATTTGATATTAGCGATGATTTCACCGGAAAAAATTGTTATCTTGCCGGAAAACTAATAAAGATGTTGACACTTATAAAGGAAGAAGAAAATGTAATTAATTAGGGTAATGTTTTAATGAGTTAAAACTACGTAGTTTTCATATTCAATTACTCACTTACTCAAAACTACGTAGTTTTGAGAGTCCGACTCACCTCCATTTTACCCAATTAATATTGTATATTTAATTTAATTAGTTTCAAATTTAGTAGTGAATATTAATTATATCAATATAAGTCAATCCAGCCAACAAATAGTTAATTAGGTAAAATTAATTTTAATTTTAATGAATTTATTTTAAATATTTTCATTGTAAGTCAATTTTGTTAGTTTTCGACCAATTATTGAATCTAGGTTGGACTTACGTTAGGCAATTTAGGTAATTGAAGTTGACTTAGTAATTCCAACTTATTACTTATTTAAACAAATTAGTTAGACAATTTTGGCTCAAAATTAGTCAATTTAGTAAATTTAGGTCAATGCAAGTCAAACCTAATTCTAATTTTACCAAATTATCGCTTAAAATGAAAATCATTTTAGCATATTCAAGATAAAAAAAAATATATTTGTTCAAACTTAGTTGCTTTTGTCTCAAATAAATGAATCTTTATTATATAAATCTAAACATTTTTTTATCAAAAAAAGTTAAAATTTATTATTTCAAATCGGAAGACAAAAAGTACGATATGAAACTAGGGACTTCAAGACCAACTCACCTACACAAATCTGACAAGGAAATCGAGGACCTAACTAACTCATGGGCCACTCATTTCACAGAACAACCCTCAAATAAAAAAATTGACACTATCAAACTGAGCCACAATGGCTCAGACATTTAGAATATATAATCAAACTGAATGTACTTGAATCCTCCCAATCAGTCTGGATAATCAAGTTGAAGGCACTATAATCCTCTCCAGCCTGAAAAGCACAATCAACTGAAAACAATTGCACTTGGAGCTTAAAACGTCTACATGAAGGGCTCTGCCAATAATTGTGCCTTGCCACTACCAGTTTTTCCATCTAATGTAACATCAAACTCGAAGGTCGATTTGATGATTTCGATCCAACCACTACCCTCAAACCCACATTCGCTTTCTCTGCAACTGACTCTTGCTGCTCTACACACACTATTCAAAAAAGACTCACCGCTAATCTATATCGTCATCGCATGTAAATAAATCGTAACCATACCTTAACTTGCGTGAGAGTAGGAGTTTTTTGTCTTAACGAGAGATATATACAATAATTTGTTATATGTAAACTCAAGAGACTGACATCGCTCCAAACGTTAAGAGCAGTCACAGTTGTACAAAAACTTTATCTAACTTTCAAAATGACATAGCAAAAGAATAACACAAAATCTAACTAAGAAACTTATTATTTTTATTTCTAAAAGCTTCGTAATTTTAACCATAATTAATTTAGGTGAAATAAGTAAAATCAATTTTAATAAATTTATTCTCAACTTAGTGAGATTAAGTAAGTTCGAGTAATTTTGTTTTACTTAAATAAATATAGGTAACGCTGATTTATTAAAATATATATTTAGATTAGTCCCATTAAGTTAACAAAACTTCCTTTCCAAAAAAATAAAAAGTTAAGTAAACTTAAATGTGAAATTAAGAGGTAAAACTGCAAATGGTGGGAATTGAAACCAGGTGCACGCATGTGATGTATACGTCTGCTACCACTGAGCTAAGGAATAAGTTACAACGTATATGTTGCGTATATTATATAAAACCAGTTTCATATTACTTTTGGCGGGATTAAAATTTTTCTGCCGCTTAATAAACCCTACCGAATTGGAACCAAAAAACTGCACACACGCACACCACGGAGACAGCGCTCAAATCAGATAACTTTGAATTTTGAAGCTCTGCAAGTTGTTTCTACAGATTTTGAAGGAGGTAGGTAGGATTTATTTGAGAAATTATCATTTAAATCTCTTGAATGTGTTGTTAGGGTTTGTGTTCTCACAAATCAATCTCACATATTTCTCTTACCTTTCAAGCCTCAAAAAATTTCTGGACGGGTCAGTCATCAATCTCTCTCAATCGTCCGAAGAAGAGCTAATTTTCGTCAAATTAATTTTGCAATAGGAGATTTTTACTCACTATGAGGTAATTCCCTTTCAATCACCTCCTTTTGGTGCTAAGAGTATCATTATATGTGTATGGTATTCAAGTTTGATAGATAATTTGTATTTTTAAGGAGTTTGAGTTAAATGAGTATAAGAGAGGAGATATAATGTGATTAATCTATGGAACTATGCGGAGAATTAATGGGGATATGATGTTATTGGGAGTTGGTATGAAATTGATGAACAAGTTGTGGTGATTTTGTTGGGTGTTCTTTATCAAAGTTTGTGATTTATATGAGATTGTGAGATCGTGATATATAAAAATGGAATTGGAGACTGAACTGTGTAGATTTTCATGTTCTTGTTTGGTTGAGTTCTTGTAACTTTGTGAAGATTTGAATTTACTGGTATTTAATTGCATTTTGGTTTGGATTGTTATCTTATGAGCAGATTGTGGTGATTTTGGTGTGTTGTGATTTATTTTGTTGGGTTTTTGTTATCAAATTGTGTGATTTGTATGAAAAAACAATGAATAACAATGGAATTGGAGACAAACTTTGTAGATTTTTTTTTGGCTTAATTATTCTTGTAAATTTGTGCAGATTTGAATTTATAGATATTTGAATAGCAATTTGGTTTGGATTTTTATCTAGTTATGTCTTTCAAATTGATTGAAAGCGTTAAAATGAATTGCTGAATAAGTCTTTGCCTCTAATTTGTCTTTTATCTAGGCAAAGAATAAATTGATTCGGGATAATTTGTCTTTTTTAGAGCCGGTTTTTTTTCTAGTCTTATATTAGATTCCGTAGATGGTATAAGAATTGCTGAATAAGTCAATCAAAGGTTTTCTAAAGGGAAGTTCTGGATGTCCTGCTTTTAAGATCCCAAAGTATAAGGAATTCCTACAGTAGATAAGGGTAATTTGAGAAAAGTAATGCTTTGGGAAATTCAACTATGACGTTATTTTTGTGGTTTTGATCATTTGCGTTGAAACATTTAGAGAATAGTAAAAGTAACCCATCTCGTGAACAATTTATGTCTCAGACTTTTGGTGTGAAATTTGTCAAAGATATAATTAGAAATTGTGTGATGTTGAATTTAAAAGGTTTTCAAATTGTAAATAATACCAATCAACTTTGTCAGTGAAGTAATTGATTACCGTTAACAAGAAACTGTTGCACAAGCGTTAGCATTTTGACTTATTCATTAATCTTTTGCTGACTTATAAACTGTTGATGTGTTTTTTCATTGCTAGTCTTCATTGTTATATAGATTTGGTTTCATCTAACAATGTCTTTTGCTTGGTGTGGGATACAGGAGACATATATGGTGAGAAGAGGTTACTGCTGCTTTTAATGTTTAGGACGATCAATTGAAAGAATCTCCAATTGTTAAAGTCTCTCTGAGAGTGCTCTGACTTCTGATCCTAGATCGGTAAGTGCATTGAAATAATCTTATATAATCTAATTTAATAGCATAGAAATTAGCCTTGGCTTCAGCTTCCCTTTACTCATGCATGCTTTAATAAGTAACAAATACGTTTGTTATTCTTTGAACAACAGGTCAAAAGTAAGTTTCCTGTAAGAACTTTTAGAATTCAACTTCATATTTTATATAGTTTTCTTCGTAGGCTAATGGTAAAAAATGACACTACAAATGCATTTAAGCCAAACATTGTGTGGAAGCACAATTAGTATTATTTGATATTTGGGGTTTTGGCTTTTAGGAAAGACACTCTCTAATGGTACATATGAGATACTCTAACAAGTATACAATGAATATAATTCTAGGTTAGGTGACTAAATTCATAGGGAATTCAATAGAGACTCATGAAATTTTGCATTCAATAAAAGTTACAAATAGTCTTAGAAAATGGAGGTCCGTCTTTAATACATTTTTTAATTTTGCAATTAATTTTTAGTTTCATATTTTTGAATTGTTATTATAAGAATGTTTATGATATGATTTATTTTAAATTTTAGATTACTAGCTAGAAATAAATCTATTTATATGAAGTTTTGTTTCTTTAATATTATATTTCGTTATGTTATAGGAATTTGCATTGAGAGACTACGTACAAACAATCCGTAACCTAGTAATATGGATAAATCTTGGATAAAATGTCAGACAAGAATTAGTCAAGTTTATCGCAACGGAGTTGAACAGTTTCTTAACTTTGCAATAGAAAATAACGGTGATATGGAAGAGATTTTGTGCCCATGCAAATCATGTTGTAATTGTGTGTGGCTAGATAGGGAAATTGTTCACGAACATCTTCTTAAAAAGGGTTTTCTTCAATCATATACAACATGGGACTTGCATGGCGAGAATAGCTCTACTATCGATAAAGAAAACACACAAAATGAAGATGCATTGCTCCCTAATCTTGACCAAGAAAACTATACAAATAACGGATCACATAGACTTGATGATATGGATGCATTATTGCAAGATATGCGTCCGTACATTAGTGAAGAGAGTGAAGATAAAATGAGACAACAAACACAATGCAATGATAAATGTGACGAAGGATCTTTAGGGTGCCAAAATTATGTAGATGGATTTAATCTAGAATGGGAAAAGTTTCATAAGTTGATAAATGATGGTCAAGAAGATTTGTATCCTGGGTGCAAGAAGTTCAGTAAACTCTCTTTCATCATCCGCTTATTTATTTTGAAAGGGGCAAGTGGATGGACAAATACTTCGTTCACTTCATTGCTTGGTTTGTTAAGAGAAGCTTTTGATCCAATAGGTATAAAACTGCCAAAAACTTATGAAGAGACAAGAACAACTATGAGGGGTTTGGGTCTGGATTATAAAAGAATTGATGCGTGCATAAATGATTGCATGCTATTTAGAAATGATCACCAAGGAGATAATTTTTGTTCAGTTTGTGGTGAATGTAGATGGGTTACAACGGCAAAAGACCAAAAAGTTGTGAATGAAACAAATTTGGGTAGTTTTCTTACTAATAATAAAAAAACTCCCAAGAAGGTTCTTAGACACTTCCCCTTAAAGCCTAGGCTCCAAAGACTATTTATGTGTTCTGAGACAGCCCAATCTATGGTATGGCACCATAAAGAACGTATCAAAGATGCAAAAATGAGACATCCAGCTGATTCAGAGGCATGGAGAACATTTGACTCTTTGCATCCAGAGTTTGCGTCTGATGCTCGCAACGTTCGACTTGGCTTGGCAAGTGATGGTTTCAATCCTTATAGAACTATGAACACAAACTACACAATGTGGCCAGTTGTTTTGTTTCCCTACAATCTGCCTCCTTGGTTGTGTATGAAACAAGACTATTTCATTATGTCTCTTCTTATTCCAGGAGGCAAGTCACCTGGTGAAAATATTGATGTTTATTTGAAACCTCTAATAGAAGAATTGCAAGATTTATGGGTACATGGGTTGGTGACATTTGATGCATTTACAAAACAGACATTTAGAATGCATGCATCCTTATTGTGGACCATTAGCGACTTTCCAGCATTTTCCATGTTATCTGGTTGGCCAACCAAAGGAAAGTTTGCTTGTCCAGTTTGTAGTTATGATACATGTTCAATATATTTGAACCATAGCCGAAAGTATGTCTATCTTGGTCATCGACGATTTTTGAAAAAGAGACACAGATTTAGAAATGACCACCGTTCTTTTTATGGGGGTAAGGAAATGAGAGATGCTCCTATTCCTCTTAAGGGTAAAGATATCCTAAAAAGAGTTGAAAGTTTTTATAATACACCTACTACCTCTAGTCGTAAGAGGAAAAGGGATGATGATATTGTCTGGAAGAAAAAGAGTATTTTCTTTGACCTTCCATATTGGAAAGAAAATGTGATTCGACACAATCTAGATGTAATGCACATTGAAAAGAATTTTGGTGAAAGTCTGATTGGCACGCTTCTTGAAATTCCGGGAAAATCAAAGGATCATGAAAATGCTCGCAGAGATTTACAAGATTTGAACATAAGATCTGAGTTGCATCCACAAGATATTGGAGGAGATGATGTATTATTGCCTGTTGCACCTTTTCAAATGAGTCGAAAGGGAAAACTCACATTTTGTCAGATTTTGCTTAATGCTAAAGTTCCTAATGGCCACAGTTTGAATATCTCGAGATGTGTGCAACTTAAGGAATTGAAAATTTCAGGTCTAAAAAGTCACGACTATCACTTTTTGATCCATCATCTCCTTCGATTGGCAGTAAAAAATTCATTGACAAAAGAAGTTGCAGAGCCAATAATTAGATTGGGAGAGTTTTTTAAGGCTTTGTGTGGTAAAGTTCTTGACGTTGAAACTCTAGAAAAACTTGAAACTGATATCGCAGAGATACTTTGTCTTTTTGAAAAGATTTTTCCTCCATCTTTCTTCGATATCATGGTGCATTTGCCGATACACTTGGCACAAGAAGCAAAACTTGGAGGTCCCGTTCAATATCGTTGGATGTACTCTAGTGAAAGATAATTTTAAAATAATTATAGTGTCAATACATAAATTCTTTTAAACTAGGTAATATTAACATATTCTATTGCTAGGTATTTATGCAAATTGAAATCTCTTGTGCGGAGTAGAAGTCGACCTGAAGCTTCAATCGCTGAAGGCTATCTTGCGGATGAGTGCACAACATTTTGTAGACGTTATCTACATGAAAGTATTTCGTCAAGTTTTAAGAAAACACATGAATGTGATGATGTTTCTAATACATCATTTCTCTTTCCCAAGAAATGTGTCCTAAATGGAAAAGGACGTTTCTTTGAACTTGATGAAGACACTTGGTTGAAGGCACATCGTTACGTGTTATTTAACTGCGATGCAATTAGCCAATATCGAAGGTGAGAACTAGTTGATGAGTTTTTTTTTGGTTATCAACTAATAACCATTAGGTTATTTGTTGCTAATGGTTAATGTTATTACTGTGCAGTGAACATGCACAGTTGATGCAAGAAAGATGTAGGAAGGCTGGTAAATCCAGAAAATGGGCTGAAGCACAACAACATAGTCAAGAATTTTATCAGTGGTTTGAAATTCATGTAAAGGATAAAGAAGTGTCTGAGGAAATAAAGTGGTTATCTAAAGGACCCGACTTTATAGTTAAAAAGTTTAATCATGCCTCCATTAATGGGTTCAAGTATCGCATAAAACAGAAAGATGTTGGGAAAAAAACACAAAATAGTGGAGTTTGTATCACTTCTTTAACTCCTACGTTTACAAATTCGGGGGAAACTTTAGAAGCCAAGAAATATTATGGAGTTGTAAATGATATTATTGAGTTAAACTATCATGGACAATTCAGAGTCACAGTATTTTTCTGTGAATGGTTTAAAACATGCGATGATGATTTTGGAAACCCAATGGTGAATATGGGAACTTTGGTTTACAAGAACGATCCTTTTGTACTAGCATCTCAAGTACAACAAGTTTTCTATGTAGAAGATCCTGTTAAAAAGGGTTGGCACAATGTAGTTATGGCAAATACTCGAGAGATTTTTGAGATGGAAGAGGAAGATCACAATGATAGTTTTTATGATGCAGGACAAGTTAATTAGCGTTACTTTTATAGTTTTCATTTTATTTGTTACTAAATAAGTGAGATTTGTTCATGTTTTGTTTTTCAATTCATTATTAGTATTGCATTTAAATAACTGAATAACTTGATTACTGAATTTTTGTTTAATATTTTTTCTATGCATAATTTCGTTACTATTGTATCTAGTATTTTATGACATACATGTTATTGTATATTAATTTTTGTTATAATAAATTTTATTAATATTAATTTTAATTTACTGTCTAACATTTTTTGTTTATATTTTTTAATATTTGAGAAGCTAATATGTCAACAAGTGAAGGAAGGAAGAAAAAGACTTTCATTAGAGAAGGAAGAAAAAATGGTGAGGCTGAAAATAGTTATGAGTTGCTAAGAAAGGAAAGAATCGAGCAGAACAATATGAAGTTTAAATCTCTAGGCTTACCTGCCCTTGCACAAGCAGCATATGGCACGAGACAAAAAGTGTTGATAATGAACAGAAGAAGAATTATTCAAGAAAAGAATCTTGTAGACGATGATTATCAACCAGATCTTGAGGATGAGGAAAATGAAGATGAAGACAATGACAATGATGATAACATTTGCAGCAAAAGAAAGGTCAAATCTTAAAATAACTTTTTATTTTATCATTGATTATGTCTTTCAATAATTATTTTATATTAATCATTTTTTTTATATAATTTAACAGTTTCCTTGTGTTGCTCAAGCTAAGAAAAAGTCGAATTGTTCTTCTAATATTGAAGAAGATTATCTTGGAAATGATGAGATAGCACAACCCAAGATAGTTCACCATCCAAATGGGCCTTCTATGTCGAAGAGAGCTCGAATAGGTTCTAGTACTGATACACTACAAGATGAAGAACTTGAAGATGAGTCAAATTCAGTATTTGTTGAAGATGACTCCATTGAAGTTAGTGTTGAGAAGTCTCAACCTGTTCCAGGTGATTAATTTATTCTTAATTCATTTTATTATTGATGTAATAATTTTATCTATTTTTTATTTTTATTTTTATTTTGTTTTTAACTAGAGCCAAGGAAAAAGAAAGGTCCAACTCGATGCAGTCAACTCTATGAAATAGGCACACAAAATAAGTACACTATAGATCTGAATGGATTTGGTCAACCTATCGGGCCACCTGAAAATGCAAAAAAGCTGAGCTCGTACATGGGAACACTAGTTCGAAAACACATGTTAGCACCATTAACATGTGTTGATTGGAAAAAAATGCCTGAAGATAACAAAGAAAGAATGTGGAAAAGAGTTACGGTAAGATGCATTACCTAATTTATCATGTAATTCATATATTTGATTATTAACACCATTTTGACATCTTATCTTTTGTGTATACATTCTCAATTTTGTAGGATGTTTTCATTATAGATGAAAATAAGGGGAAGCCATATATTTTGCAAACACTAGGAGATCTTTGGAGAGGCTACAAGTGTAGAGTGAAGAGAGATCACTTTAAGCCATATAACACAAAAAATGATTGGCTTAAGGCACGTCCCGCAGGAATACCAATGGACCATTGGGAGGCTCTTATAGACTTTTGGAACTCTGACGAGGAAAAGGTAAATGAAAATATGAATTAACTAGTGATTATTTATATATTTACTTATTTAATTTATTTGTTTGTACTAGGTCATAAGTGGGAGAAATTCATAAAATCGATCACGACAAAAGAACATTCATCGTAGGGGTCGAATGACTTTTGCTAGAGTATTTGAGGATGAGGTAATTAGCTCACTGAAGAATCTATTAAAAATTGTTTTTTTGTTTTTGTTTATTTGCTTTCAAATACTATTTAATTTTCATAATTTATTTTATGCTTAATTACTGATCAACAATGCAAAATGAGTAGCATTAGCCCTTACTGTCTATTGTATTGCTTGTCGAATCATAGGAATCAATATAAGCTTGAACTAGAGTTTCCAAGAATATAGGTCTAGAATCCTTAATTGTAAGAGATGTTTTTGCTAATACTTAATTATATACGGAAATTACTGCATGCATTGGCATTGTTGTGATACATTGTTAACTATTGTAATTTTAATTTTTTTCTCTTACATGTGTATAGTTTTATTATTACGTGATTAATTTGTAGTAATAACTATTTCTTTGATCTCATATTGAATCCGATCATATTTATATATCCTAAGATTTTTATTTTCTTATAACCCAACTAGATCAACAAAGATCCGTTGAGGAAGGAACTGTCAGGAGCACAAAAGTTTATTCTAACTCGTACTAACAGAGATAATTGTTTATGCGTAGATGATGAATCAAAGGTAATTCTTTATACTAATATCTTTTTAAATATTGACTGAGTTAGTATTTGATTGTATTTTTATGTTATATTTAGGAAGAAGTTGATATATTACGCAAAAGCGTCAGTGGTCAGGAAGAATCTGAGGTTGATACATCTCAAGTACTAAACATGCTTGTTAAACCAAAATTTGGTCGGGTGCCATTACATGGTAGAGGCGTCACACCATCTCAGGTAATCAAAGTGGCCCAAAACAAACAAGAGAATGAAGCTCTTATTGCAAAAATTAAAATATTGGAGGCAAAAGATGAGAAAAAGTCAAAAGAAATAACTGAACTGCGCAATGTTTGCTTAAGTATGATGAAATGTCTCCAAGATCAAAATCCTGATATGATAATTCCTTCTGTGCTCTTATGTGATGAATATTTGTCTCCTTTCAATACTGAGAGCGCTCCCAAGCAAGCACAACCACCTATGGCTGCTACACATAATTCGGTAATTATTTTTTTAATATATTTTTGACTTCTTATCTCACATAAACGAATTTATTTTCATCTCATTTATTAATATTAATTTATTCTTATAAATTGTAGATGCTTGTACAAGAGGTTGAAATCAGAAGCGAACGAGATGAAGATGAAGAGTTGCACGATTAGTTTATAGTAGATTTCAAGTTTCATATGAAAATTTAGTTAGTTTTAGTATTTATAACAACTTCTGAATTTGATTATTATGAACTCATTTGACTTTGAATATTTATGTTTGAAGTAATGACAATGTGAGTATTAGCTTGATTATATGGAGTTAATATATATGTGTAACATCTTGAGGAATAAATATGTTATTAGTAATTAATATATTTAGTTATTTTCATAAACTAAAGCAACGAATTAAAATTGTTGTCATAGCTTAAAATGACAATGGTTGATTGACCGTTGCCTTTAAGTCAATGGCAATAGTGGATTCATTGTTGCCTTTAAATCAATGGAGACGGCTGATTGGTTGTTGCCTTTGATTTAACGGCAACGGTTAACACATGTTGTCGGTTCACAAACAACGGTTAGTAAACCGTTGCTATTTACTAAATGGCAACGGTTAACAAACGTTGTCATTTTATAAATAACAATGGTTAGTGCGCCGTTGCCATTTAATAAATGGCAACGGTTAACACACGTTATTATTTAATAAATAACAACGGTTAGTGCACCGTTGCCATTTAGTATATGGCAACACTTCACACATGTTGTCATTTCACAAACAACAACGGTTATTGAACTGTTGCCATTAACTAATTGGCAACGGTTCTAAAATGTTTCCATATAGTCAATGGCAACGGTCAAAACACTGTAGCTAAAAGTACTCAATAGCAACGGTTAGTAAATAGCAACGGCAGTATTGTCAACGGTTGTCTAGTCCGTTGCCATAGCTTTTAGCAACGGTTTTTTCATGTACAGCAACATAGGTGTTTTTTGTAGTGAGACTAAAGGGTAGTCTGATTTAGGAAACGACACCACAAAAAACCCTAATTGAGTTCTTGTACGAATTATCCAAAGGGTAGTGATTCCACAACACCATCACCATTATTAAGTCTTAACACATCAATTGGACTGCTCTCTAGGGTTATGAGTTGCTATCCATACATTTTCCCCCATAGGTACACGGAGCGGCTGCCAACACCACCACAGTCGTCCCACCGGCGAACAACAGGACCTCCTCATTGGTTCTTCAAATCTTAGAAAACTGATCTGCCGCCACACTCCACAATCCATATTAAAAATTTGTCAGGGGATAGGAATGTTGATTGGCTCCGGCATATCATTGATCTTTATACAACAGTCCTCGAGTGTTTTGTACCCACAAAGAAGACACCGGGTGGATCCATGTTTGGGTTCCTTTTACTTACGTCCGCAGTAGAAACATCATGTATCATCAAAAATTTTGATGGCACTTTTTTGTAACACAACTGTATATCGGTTTCAACAGCGTAACTAAATGGAAGAAGCATCCATGGAAACAGAAACACCCAACCGTGCCTCCACCAACCAAGTTGGGTCCTGCAAAATAGGCTCCAGATTCAGAGGACAAGCTTCACATGCAAAAGACACAAAACT
>JAYMTJ010000126.1:0-18727 GCA_036897525.1 Pelargonium x hortorum
AAGATGGGGCTAGGGGTTATTTTTCGTCATTTTGAAAAATACAACCCCATGTGCACATCACATACCCTTAAAACTAACGGATTTGTTAGTTTTTCCGTTAAAAAGGCCCCTGTGTCAAAAATTGTAAAGTTTAAGGGGGTCACAAATTTTTTTTTTTAAATTAAGGGTGTCATGTGACAAAAGCGTATAGTTTAGGAGGTGCATGTGTAATTTACCCTATTTTCTAATAATGTTCGTTTAGTTATCATCTAGCTAGGTTCTTCAAAAAAGTAGCACTTGTATGAGTCAAGACAAGTAGATGGTGTGAGTGAGTCCATAATCATGGTGATAAAAGAGAAGAAAAAGCATTGAATATAAAAATGGCCACCTATCCTAATAGTCCTCCCTCCACACAAAGTGTTGTTAGTCCAAATGGAACTGAAAACTAAAGATCCAATAGTCACTTGGAATATATAAATGACGTTTTCATAGCTAAGAATAGGGGATTAGATGCTTGAGTACACGTGAAGTTTATACTATAACCATCGATCATTAAAGCTCGAAATACAGTGTTGGCCAAAAGCAATACTATCCACAAATGAATAGGTAGGCTTTGGAAAAGTTAGACCACCTTTTTGTCTTCACGTCTCACGATGCAAACTTCTTACGGCACATGAATTAATAATCAATTCATATTATCGATAATGAGGCTTGAACTCGAGATCTCAAAAAATTCAAAGAATTTAAATCATTTGAGCTAACATGTCTTAATATAATCAAAGAAAAATTACAGATGACCATCTTTAACTTTACATTATTTGCACATTACTATCTTAAGGAATTTTTTCTTACTTGTGACCATCCTAAACTAAAATTTTGCACATTCCTCGTTCTTTAAATGTCAAAAAGACCTTAATATCCTTTATTTTCTATTTTTTTCAAAATCTAAATTTAAATAATATTAATAAAGAAATTTGTATTTTAAAAGAGATCGATACCTATTCATATCCATGTTCTCTTTCCTTTTCCATTGCTTTTTTTCAACTTCTCCCATCTCATTTAATCTTCTCTCTCTAATGCCACCCATCACCGGCGAAGTCAAAGCCGGTGAAAGCTCCATATCTGAGCTTGCCGGTGAATTAGATGAGGACCCATGGCCGGAGATCTCATCTCCTCTTACATCACGTTTCTCTCTCTCTAAAATCATCACCAGAATGGAGCTCACCACCATGCCTGACGAGCGTACGACTAGAGGTGACAAAAAGTAGGATCAGGTCGGATTCAGGTAGGTTGGGTTAGGGTTGGGGGTACTCGTGGGTACATTTTTCCAGCTCTACGTACGACCATGCTAACGATACTAGCAAGTGCACTAGTAATATAGACAGTGAAAGTCCAAGTATCGATCCCCAGAGAATATCGTGGTAGTTGAGCAAAGGTATCTCGAAAATAATCACTAACTAGATTGAAAAGTAAATCAAACGCGAAAAGTGAATTGTGTGATGTGAAAACCATACAATAATTGGAAAGAAGAAAAAATAGATAAAATTAATGGAGAGAGTATAGTAGAAATGAAATTGGATGTGCAAATTAATTCATTAGCCCGAATAAATAGGGTTGTCAAGTTAATTATGTCACTGAATCCAAAATTGCTCAAGTCTCATTTTAAGAGATCATGAACCATATGATGAATACAAAGGCGTCTCACCAATGCAATTTGTGTCCTAAACCATGCTATTCCAGAGAGTTTCACATGTACCCTAGAACGAAGAACCAATTCAAATGCGATGAACTCCCAATTCGATTGTTCGAATTGGTGATTCAACTTTATTAATAAATCCACACTAGGTTTTAATTTAGACAAAAAAAAAACTTAGGTATTGTGATCTCAACTATGAATGATCAAATAATAGAAAAGCATACGATAGGCAAAACAATCATAGACAAGCAAGGGGGTTAGTTGTTCACACTTAATTATCAAACAAAATTTTTAAAAATAATTCATTAACTAATCCAATCACATCCCCAACTAAGGGGGTAGTTGTTCGTACTCATAGAGAAACAAGTAAACAAAGTAAAAAAAAAACATAGAAATCATGTTCATAAACTGAAAACTAAATATAAAATCAATCTCTTACAAGAATTCAGAATTAACTACAAGAAATTCTTCATTTCTTGACGGGTGAAAATCGTCTCAAAAATGTAACTTTTCGTCACAATAAACAATAAGTGACAAAAATTCATCGTCACAGCGATCGTCACAGCATGTGCGTGGTTTTTTGTATATGTGACGACTTATAGTTTTGTCATCAAATATATATTTTTATATGACAAAAAATACATGTGTCACAATATATTTTTAGTACTGTGACACTTTTTTTGTCACTTTTACCAAAAATATTTTGTCACTTTAAAGTATAATTTGTCATGAAAAGGTAATCGTTTTTACGACAAATTTTAAATTTGTCTCCAAAGTTATAGTTATGATGACGATCATTAATAGAAGACTGAAATTATAAAATATTGGTGACAATTTTTATTGTCACAAGTAATTTAATTTTTGTTGCATTAAGTTTACTTTCGTCAACAAAAACTAATAATATGTGACAATATACTAATTGTCATTGAATAAATATTTATGATGATGCAATATTGCATCACCAAAAGAACACTATTGTCATTAATTTACACTTATAATGATGAAATCATTGTCATAAGAGATCATCTTTGGTGACTATCATAATCGTGTCTAAAAGATTAAAATTTTGGTGACAATAATTAATGTCATTTAATCAATATAGAGTGACACAATAATGTGTCACTAAAATTTGAATTAGTGACAAAATTTATTGTCATAGAATATTATTTTTAGTGACAATAAGATAATCGTCAACAAATGTTATGAACTGTAGAGAGAAAATAATTTCGTCACCAATATTTTAAACTTCTTGTTAATTAAATAATAATAATATATTGTGTAAACTGAATATTAAAAAGTATATGAATAAACTAAAATTCATTAATAATATAATGTTATTATTAAATAAATTCAAATTTTCACACATTTATGAACTATACAGGCTTATGTCCACCGAAAAGTTATTAATAACAATAAAAGCTATGGTCAACTACGGATGAGAGAGCCTCAAGTTCTTTGGCTGCCAATGTCGCCGTCACTGGTCCATGAGCACTGCAACCTCCAAGATATAATTATCTAAGATCAATGGATTCATATTTGCATTCTCATAAGCAATTGAACTGCCAAATTCTGGTGGGATTTCCATATTCATATCAAACAAATTGATGGATACATACCTAGAGCAATTGGGTCGTGAAACTGTATCTTATCAAGTACTGCTTGCACAAAATTTGCACCAACCAGACCAATTACTACAACTACAGCAGCTGTCAGGGATGGGTTGATACCTGAAAACATAAAACAAGAGCATTCTTAAGAGTTACAACTTACGCTAACTAATACATGCACTAATTAGCATATTATTGCACCTTCAAACAAAGTTACAATGTTGAGAGCTAATGCCACTGTTATAAACAGTGGCATAATCGATATTGTCAAATTAGGCTTTAAACCAACTAAGCACCCTAAAAGAGCAGTTGAATACAACGAGAAGATTGTTGAGATGATGACAAAAGTGAATATCTCAGCAGCATGCCTCTTAATTAACAAGCTGCAAAAATATCAAACATCACAATAGTTACAATTCAGACGTGCATTTTTCATTATACTACTAATTATGTTTGAGGAAACATAAGTCCTTATTGATTTATCAAAACTAGATGGTGCTATGGCTTATTTTAACTCATAGGTGATCAAAATCTTGTAAAGCACTTGCAGTCTAAAAACAATCATATTGAAAAAAAAAGCTACAACATGGGCAAACTTTCACATACTAAACAACAATTAAGTAATTACCTTTCTTTGTTTAAACATCGAAAAAGCAAAAGAGAGAATCACAGATCCTAAAGTTATATAGTTTACACAAAAAACATATATTTACTTATCAGAACCAGTAGTTTTTAGTATACATAGAGTGGGATCAAGACCAGACCGTGAAAGGTACCCGAAACCAAACGCTGCTTAGTTCGGCTGATAGCATACAACATAAGATTGGATGGAGAATCTTCTTCACATCAGATGGCAACCTGAACACTAAAGTATGTCAAAACTTCAAATCTAATAAAAGTCTCTGCTTACCAAAACAAACACAAGTAATGGTTTATAAGAAAATTATATTGAATCATAGAGCTTATAAGAAAAACCATCAAGTCACTTCCTTGTTGCTTGTGCAACTATATCCAAATAAGCCATGTTAAAATGATTGCACAAATAGAAGTAAAAAGAGGCCATCATGACACAAAACTGAGAAATCTACATGTTCACTGCATAACAAAATATATTTCAAGTTCCTCTTGCAAACCATGATATTATCACTTCAAACATCAAACTTGAGAAACTATAAACCGCATATCATTCCCAAAAAGTTCTTTGCAGTAGTGACATTTTAGCTGCAGAACAAATATCAGTCATAATCTTCACTTTTTCCTTTGATGGCACTGATAAGTCATTCATGAACAGAGATGAGTTAGGACTTCCTATTGAAATAAACGGAAAAAACAAGACACTTTAGATCGTCCTATAACTGAAAAACAACGTCACTTTGTTAAACAATACACTTTAGATGGAAACAATAAAAATCTGGTGAGGCTGCATCTCTGAAAGATCTTACTACTTCAAATAGTACCAACACTTGAGATGAAAACAAGAGATGAGGAAATTTATAGTCAAGGAACTGGATTGAATGGTAACTAAATAAAGAAGGGTATGAAGCTTCAGTACTATTATTACTGATAGTTTTTAAGAGGTCCAAATAGCACACTACCATAAAAGCAAAAACTAGTATGTTCTGTGTACCTTAATCATGGGCACAAATGAAATTTTAGACCATACACATTTCAATAAAATATTTCTTTCACCTATAAAGTTATTTTAATAACATAATTATGCTCCACAAAGAACATCTAACAGGTGCCACAAACCAAGCGAGCATCAAATAAAGGAACATAGGCAAAAACTAGTTGTTTGAATGATTTGAGAATAGGTGCCCCCATAGTTAATATGTAACAGACAATAAGTTCTGATGGAGGAGGTGAGTAGCATATCCCAAAATTTTCAAGTTCTAACTACTTTTACTTCAGAACCATATTAACATTGTTACCATGTCACACAAACATGCGAACAGAGAAGATAATAATAAATGCCTTATTATAAGTAAGGTAAATGCAAAAGCTGAAATCCATCAACAAATTCACAAACCAAATAATAAAAATTCAAAACATGAATTGGATATGGTGGTAGTGATAGTGACACAGAAAAAATTAGAAAACAACTCATTCAACCCTCATTTCCCTCTCTTTATAAAGTCTTACCAATATCATTTACCATTGCATCATAAACAATTGTTGGAAAAGAAAATGCAGCAAATCCCAAATCCAATATAAAGTCATCTTGAACAAAACAATTGTAGCAAGAAAGCAAGCACCAAGCAAATAATAGAGAAATCAATGAATCAGATAAAATAGAGCCAAAGGGTCCTTTAAAGATGTCACAACAGTACCTTGGTTTTGCATCTTGTTAGCTGCTCTTGCAAAAAAAAAAATGTTGCTTTCTGTAACCTGCAAAAACTGAAACAAGGGTGATTCAAGGAAATAGAAACACCATACATGGAAATAAAGGTTGGGTTGTGTAGAACCTCTAGGGTTGGGGGAAGAGGAGAGGGGGAAAAAGTGAGGAGGGCATGAGGAACGTACCTAGCCAGAGGCGGACGAAGAAGAAGGAAGGCGTGCGTCGGCGAGCTCCCTACGGTCGGCGGCAGAACGGAAGCACAAGGCGCCAAGAGATCGGCGTGACTCAGCGCTCAAAGCTCCACGAACGAATCGAAGAAGAAAAAGCTGGAGGCGGCGAGATCAGCGTGACTCGACGACTTCCTCGTTGGCTTCGAGTAACAATAATGGCGACCTCCATGTTCAAACGACGAAGGCCTGATCGGAGGAAGATAGAAAAGTGAAAGTTGTGCGAATGGAGATTGAGGGAGAGAGAGGGAAGTGAGAGATGTGAGAATGAAGAGGAAGAGAGAGCCAAACCCTAAGTTGGATTTGGGACAAAATCTGCGACAGATTCTAATTTGCAGATCGTCGAACTACTGAAAACAAGTTTGTTTCAGTAAAATAATTTTGCGACGGATATTTCAGCTACGGAAAATCCGTAGATAATTTTTGGCAAAAATAAAAAATAAAAATTTCCCACAAAAAACATCCCGCTACATTTAGCTACATGTACCCCTAACAAATTACGTAGTTGGATGCGGATAAAATCTATGGCTGACAATTTGAGTCATGACCTGTGACGCGACACGAACACGACACGAGTTTAAGCGGATTTGGGCTTAATATTATCTAGTTCATGTCGGGTTCGTGTTGATTATCTCAACACATTTAATAATCATTTCGTGTTCGTGTCGAACCCATTTTAACCCACTAAACCCGTTTAATTAAACTGGTCATAAACCGGTCGTGTAACCCGTTTATTAATCCACATATTTAAGGATAAAAATGTAAATTTTCAAACTTATCGTGTAAAAAATCACCTATATAAGTTAAACAAGTGAAATATATAGTGTTGTGTCGTGTCACTTTCAATCCATTTGTGTAAACGTGTTAGGTCAGACCGTATAATTTTAAACTCAATTACTTAAACGTGTTAGTCGTGTCAACCTGGTCATAAACGAATCATGTTTGTGTCGTGTTGACCCATTTAATAGAATACTAAACGTTCAACACGACCCGTGAACACGAATTAATTGACACCCCTAGTAAAATTCGTAGAAGATTCCGTAACGATTACTTACGGGTAATCCGTCGGAAAATTTTAATTTACTAGGCCTACTTTGCTAGCCGTAGGAAAAAAATTAATTTCCTACAACGACTTGTGGACATCAAAAATTGGATGTCGGAATCAGAACATATATATGTAGTGTGATATGAGAGATCAGACTAACAAGTTTAGAGTTAGACAACAAAACCTAAATTCATCCAAATTACATAGACCCTACTTTTTAATTTTTCTCATAAGTATAGTGTAATGTCAAAATTGTAAATATGTACTATATACTACTCCATCCGTCCCAAAATAAGTGTCCCTTTTCATTTGCATTTTTGTCCCAAAATAAGTGTCTTATTTCCTTTTCTAGTAAGTTAGTTATGCATGAGTCGTCCATAATACTCTTATAAAAAGTTAGTTAGGATTTCTCAACACATGATCATGATGATACAATAGTAAACTTACCACACTAACTAACTTCTTCTTAATTTTTCTCAAAATAGAAATGTGGACACTTATTTTGGAACGGTGGGAGTAAATAAATTTGAGCCTGGCTACGCACAATTATGAGCATGGTATGACCTGGGCTTGCTATTAAACGATTGTTTGACTTTATGTAGCCATTTTTCAAAGGTCGTGTTTTCTTTTATTAAGCGATTAGCGAATAGGATAGCTCATTAAATGTCTAGGTTTTTCTGTTATGTGCCTGATTGTATGCTTTTTGATACGGAGAGTGTCTCGGCTTCGTTTCTATCTTTTGTTGGACTTGATTTAATGAATGATTAAATTCCTTTGGAAAAAAAAAAGAGCCTGGCTACGCACAATTATCTCATTACTGCTAATTTCTTAGAGACATATAATGTCCAAAATGAAAACATGAGCACAATAGTAATTTCGTTTCAAGGAGAGGATCTGGAATATGTTAAATTCACACGTGCGAATTCAGTTGAAGACACGCGGGAGATTTCATAACCGAAACTCCTACAGACCTGTTCTTCCTTCCACTCTCCATAAAATCTCTTCACATTGTTTGATTCTGATCTGATCAGCCATGGATGAGGAGTACGACGTCATCGTTCTCGGAACCGGTCTCAAAGAATGCATCCTCAGTGGCCTTCTCTCCGTCGATGGCCTCAAAGTACCTACTAATTCTTCAAATTATGTCATTTCTTATGCTGCCATCTGTTATACTTTTGTTCAATTTCCGGAGATTAATGAATTTTGTGTTTGTGTTTCACCTTTCAAGGCTGATTTTTATACGTTGTTGTTTGCTATTTTGAAAAATGGTGTATCAATCATAGTTTTTTGGGTGAACTTGGGAGAGTTGGATTCGGATGCACGCCAGGTGTTTGATAAATGATAATGACCTGCTGTGTGCTTGACAACAAGAGTTTTCCAAATAAACTGCTCTTGATATCAGTTCAAATATATATGGCTAATAATCGGCTAGTATCATAGCCTATTATTTCAGCACTTACTAGGTTCATAGCATGATCTTGATGGGGTTGCATCAACAATATGGATGTCTAAGTTATACCACCCAGATCTTATTACTTCTGATATTTGAATAACTCAGAGATTAGAATATTACCACAACTAGCTATTCATTTTATATTTTATTTGGATCAGGTGCTGCATATGGATAGAAATGACTACTATGGAGGAGACTCTACTTCACTTAATCTTAACCAGGTTATTACTAATATTATTATTTTATTCTTACCCTTATCCTATTATTAACCGTATAGGACATTTGGACTCATATATGGCTTTCTCACAATTTTGGCTTATAGCTTTGGAAGAGATTTAGGGGCGATGAAAAGCCACCAGAAAGCTTGGGTGCAAGCAAAAACTATAATGTTGATATGATACCTAAGGTAATTGGAGTTGATAAAACATGTTCTTTTTTCTTGTGGGATAATATTAATATTTTGGCATTCATATAATTTTTGTTTTAAGTTTTTTTTTATTTTATATTATTACTAGGGGGTGTCAAAGAGCCAACCTAATGATAACTCAGTATGTGAATGTTGATCTTCAATCACCTTCGAGATGTAACTGCCTGAGTTGAGCCTTAATCAACCAACCCAATTGTCGAGATGTAATTACCTTTTGCTATTGGGGTGGCATAATTTTCCACTGTTTTACAATCCGTGGTTGTTATGCTCTGATGTGACATCACATAAAATCGTAACTATAAATGAGGTCAATTCTTTTGTTAACTGGTGTCTGTGTCTGTAATTTGGCTGTGGTGTTGGGTTAATGCACAGCCACAGATTTAAATTTGATTAAAAAATAAAAGGAGTTCCTCATTTAATAAGTATAACAACAGATCCTAACTTAACAAGTTTAAACCCTAATTACTGTTTCATGCTTATGTATTATCGAGTGGTGATTGAAAGAACCTATGCATCAGCTGTGAAGTGGAGAATTAACAGACAGCCCTGGCCTTTTCATTTTTAGAAACATCCATAGCAGTGATTGGTGAACAAAGTTTGCATGCACATTGAATGATTTGAGAAACATTCTTAGCAGTGAGTGGTGAACAAAGTTAGCATGCACATTGACTGTAGTTACGACTAAATAATACAATTGTAGGGAAGCAATTATTTTGAGCGAAGAACTCTTCTAAAATTATGGTGGTGATTATTGGTGAATATTTGAATGTGATAATTTGGCAAATGCAGGAATGTAAGATGTTCTATTTTTACTAAACCAGTTGGAAGGGTAGAGGCATTCTAGATCTAGTGCAGGTTATACTGCCTGTTTTTATCCTAAATTCTGAACTGAAGATGTCATTTTTTCCTTGACAGTTCATGATGGCAAATGGAACCTTGGTTCGTGTTCTCATCCATACCAAGGTTACTAAATATCTGAATTTCAAAGCTGTAGATGGTAGTTATGTGTACAACAAACATAAGGTGGGTTGTTTTTTACATTAAGTGCCGATTTACTGCCTTGTTATATTATAACATTCCTTATCTGAATTATTTTACCTCTTGGTTTCAAATTTCCAGATTTATAAAGTACCATCTAACGATGTTGAAGCACTTAAATCCCCACTTATGGGATTGTTTGAAAAGCGCCGTGCACGGAAATTTTTCATTTATGTCCACGACTATGATGAGAATGATCCAAAATCACACGAGAAGATGGACCTCAACAAAGTTACAGCAAAAGCTGTTATTTCGTACTATCTTCTCGACCACATATTTTTCTTCTTTCTTCTTGTTAGTTTTAATTTGGAGGAATTATTATATGCATATATACACACACACACTTATATATTTATGTTTGGTTTAAACGAATGACACTTCACATGTGCTCCTATGGCTGAAGAAGAATCCATGAGTTTTCTTGTAAACTGACAATGACTAGAGAAACATCTAGTTTCAATATTAGAGTGATTAGAGAAACTCGTAATTCAATGATTATGTATGTGGCCCAAAGATAAAAAAATTACATGTTACTACATGGCAAGACTATGAGAGCAGTTGTAAGTTGATGTATAGACAGTGGTTGAGGCATTATCATTATGTCTTCCATGAAATTAATAGATGAATTGCTAATGCAGAAGGTTTAATTTATTTTCATATAAATCTTGAACGAAGTCTGGTTGCACGAGAATGATGTTGAGTCTTATTCTGATATAGGAAGTATGGACTAGATGACAATACTGTTGATTTTATTGGGCATGCAGTGGCGCTGCATGTAAATGACAATTACTTGAACCAGCCAGCTATAGATTTTGTGAAAAGGGCTAAGGTAAATAGTTGTACCATTCTCTCTGTCTCCCTCCCCCATTGTTCTGAATATACGGGGTTTGAAAGGGATTTTTTTTTCCAGTATTTTCGATATGTTTTTGTCTATTAAGATAATTTGATTTGTTCCAAACATGGTTTTGAAAAGCTATATGCAGAATCTTTAGCACGCTTTCAGGGAAATTCTCCTTATATATATCCCCTCTACGGACTAGGAGAACTGCCCCAGGTTTGTCTTCTCATTGCTAGTGTGAATGTCTATCAGGAATTCTACTGTACCCATATAGTGTGCGACATAATTGATAGGGGTTCGCTCGTTTAAGTGCTGTTTATGGGGGCACCTATATGCTCGACAAGCCAGAGTGCAAGGTAATATTTTCATGGCATTATATTGTAAGGATTTGTGTGCCTCTATGAATTCTTTAAATCTCCAATTAACTTCCAGCCAGCTGTGATGTAAATATTTCATAATACTTTACATAGCTCAAGAGTTATGTTGTTCCATTTAATTTCTTACATTCCCTTTTTCTGATATAGAAGTTCTAAACATGAAATGACAGGTAGAGTTTGACGAAGATGGAAAGGCCTATGGTGTCACGTCAGAAGGAGAAACTGCAAAGTGCAAAAAAGTTGTATGTGATCCTTCATATTTGCCTGACAAGGTAACTTTCATGGAATTACCAAGTAATGGTAGCATAATCATGTCAAACTTAGTCGATCATTATAGAAACATTATTTCCTTGCAACAGGTAAAGAAGGTTGGAAAAGTATCTCGTGCTATATGTATAATGAGTCATCCCATCCCTAACACCCATGATTCTCACTCAGCCCAGGTTATTCTGCCCCAGAAACAACTTGGGCGTAAATCAGATATGTACGTTGGCTAATTTCTTATTCTATATTATGATATTTATTTATTTTAGGCAGCAGAGCCCATTTGATATTTCTGTCTAACTGGACTGGTGAATGTGATTTCCAGATTATACATGAAATATATTTGTAACCGGAATTGAGGATGTAGTGATACATAATATATGAATATTCACATCAGGTTTTGAAGGAACAGCAGTCTGGAACTTCATGTCAATTATTAACCTTTATTATGATGTATACGTGTTCATAAATGTCAGAGATAAGTTGCTAGTTATGATTATACAAGTTTCCTTCATGATCTTGGGATTATGGGATCTGATATATCAATGGTGGAAAATTCAAACTGTCGTGAACAACTACTAATAAGACATGACCTCCCACTGCAATGACATGTTCATCAATCCTCAAATGTCTAAAACTTGAGAGGAACTTCTGCTTCATCACACTTAATTTGGCATATTTGGTTAGGAAGAAACTTCAAAGTCTTTCTTTTGAAAGCTTAAGGTTTCAATGCCTCTTTGAATAAGATCAAATCCCTCTCATTCTCAGTAGCCTCATCGAGCTATGATCCCTACTCACTACCAATCTGAAATGTGCATGCATCATTGGTTCAATAACCCATCTTCATGTTTCACTCTTTGCTAGAGCTTATAGTTATTCATTCTCAGTTTCTTTTTTCCTGAATTCATATATTTACTATTTTCTCTGTAACTACTTCAGCTCATTTTCCTCCTTGGAAATTAGCTAGAAGATTATTATTATTAATAATATATGTGTGTGTGTTATGTGTGCTGATAAAAATTACTGAAAAAGTTTGCACTTCTCTTGCCGTATCTATATAAATGAATAGTAATACGGAGAAAATTAATGCTAATAAGTTCTGTTCCCGCTCCACTAGTAGTTATAACAAAAATAAGCTTAGATATTAGATAATGTGCAATCTAACGGGTTTTAAATTGTTGCAGGTACTTGTTCTGCTGCTCATATTCTCACAATGTAGCTCCAAAAGGGAAATATATTGCTTTTGTTTCAACAGAAGCAGAGACTGATGATCCTAAGGTTGAATTGAAACCTGGCATAGATCTCCTTGGACCTGTAGATAAAATATTTTTTGACACCTACGATAGATACGAACCTTGTAACCAGCCAACTGATGACAATTGTTTCATATCCTCGGTGAGTATCCTAGTGCAGAAAATTATACTGGCTATTATGGTTCTATTATTTAATCCCCGAGTTTTTGGTCTAGCTTCCAATACCTTACCCTCATCTTAGTTACGATCTATTTGTGCTACAATATGACTAAATTTTATTTTCATCTTTAAAAAAACATATACCATATTTTTGGAGAAACTTAGAATTGTGCACCTACTTTCGCCTTGGGGTAAATCTATATCAGGGATGATTTATCTCTCAAATATTACTGATAGGGTTGAACTACACACCGTGTTTATTTTTCCTTTCTAAGATATAGAATAGTAGCTACCATTCGAATGAGGAGGGAGCAGCTTTTATTGCTTTGATCTTCCTATTATTTCAACAGCACTGAAAGATATTATATGTACGCCTGTGTAGGGTATGCCCAAAATAAAAATAATAAAAACTCAAAACCAATTATTAATCACACTTGATTCAATTATGCCCGGTTCGTCAGAATGCAACATTGATTCATATACATTCTCTTAATGTCAAAGCAATTGAATGGTTGTAAAAATAATCTCAAGGCTAATCAGAATCAGTTCCATGAAACCAAATTTATATGATTTTGTATAAGGCTTGGTAGTGTTATTTGATGGAAAGTTAAAATTGTTGATATTTTTGGAATCGGCTTCCTGCAGAGTTATGATGCAACAACACATTTTGAGACAACTGTGAAAGATGTGATTTCCATGTACAGCCAGATAACTGGGAAGGTAACTTCTTTGACATAATTAGTTAGTCTTTCATGAAATAACTGTTGGTCTGTTTGACTTTGAACAGATGCATCATTTTTTTTCTTTACTCCATTTGTCCCCAAATGAGTGTGCACTTCATTTTTAAAAAAAAAAAATCTTTAGCGTCTACTTTCCTTATTTGTTAGCTACTTATGTATGAATACCAACATCTCTGTAATCGAATTTCTTACATTAGGAGCACATGAGGGTACAAGGGAGGAAATCGACCCTAATTAACTTGTCCTTAACTTTTACTAAAAGATAAAAATGACTCATTTCGGGATGAAGGGAGCTTAAAAAAAAGAAGTTGCAAGTTACGACTAAACAGCAGTCCCTTTGTCACAAAGAGTATTGCATGGTTTTTATTTTAAGAAAAATTAAGGAAAAGTTGGATGATGTTGTACATTTCTTCTTGTATCCTCGTGAACGTGTGTTGTAACAATTAAAAAATACTAACTTGTTACAGAGAGATTATTAGTAATTCAGGCATAATTAATTTTTTAAAAAAGAGAGAATTTATATGAGAAATAACACTCATTTTGGAACGAATGGAGTGCTTTGTTTTAATTACAACTGCATCTAAAGTTCTGCATGACAGTTTCATATTGTGCTTACTGTGAATGAGCCATGAGAAGAGAACTTAAGATTTAGTTATATAAATTAGACAAGTTCATATTTTCATTTAAAATTGAACTACTTTACTGGGACTTGTTGCCTTCATATCAGAAGTGCACTCCCTAGTGACAAGTGAAAAACTAATATGCACTTAAGAAGAGGCACAGGCATAGCAGACAGGTCTCCTCTTTCCATGAAAATCCCAAATCCTTGAGAGAATAAAACCTTTATATATAAATTTCAGAAAACACGAACACTATATAATAGAGTTAACTAGATACTGCACACAACCACAACAAAAGCTTTGTGTTTAGCTTGATTCTTCTGTTTATGTTAAGGTTAGGAGTTCTTGGGCTTGGGAAGTTAAGTTTACACTGAAGTCCTTAATTTGGAAAATGTGAATATATAGCCTGGTTGGCTGGTTACTCGATAGCACTGTTTAGAAGCAATAGATGTTGCCAGTCTCATTGTATATGCTGAAATTGTAATTACAAGAATTATTTAGCTCAATCTCTAAACTGTGTTCTTCATGCTTCAGACTCTTGACCTGTCCGTGGATTTGAATGATGCTAGTGCTGCTGAAGAATGAAAATCACTACTGTGCTCCTTTCTCAGGAAATTCCTCTTGTTTTGAAGAGGAAATATTATCATTTTGCAGAATTTATGGATCTTTTATACTCAAAATCAAATAACATGTAATATGTTATGCATTCATTATGCAAATTTTGTTACTCTAAGGCGGAGTTTGAATTAACTATTCTATTCAATACATATATTATAATCATGTAGAGTTTTAAAGGAGGTATTTTCTATTTATTTTATAGTCGGTCTCAGTGATAATAGGAATGAGACACAATATAAGCGGCTTACAATGTCCATATACATGTTTCTTTACCAGTTTATATTTGGTAATCTGTTTGCAAAACCACCTTACTTTGTGAATAATATCTTAATTGTTTAAAATTTGATAAATTTAAGTAGATATAATTTGCTCAACACTTGTTACAAGTGTAAAAGACGCTCATAGCTGCACCTTTAAAAACTTTAAAATTCAAAATTTTCATGTGGTTTTCTAAATATTTAACAACTCAACCTTATGCGTCATTAAGAAATATGGGTAGTAATTTGATTGCCATTTAGCAAGTGTGTAAAATAAGTTATATGTACTGCATTATTTGAGTTGCAACTTAAATTAAAGCTAGTTTCTGTCCATTAATCATCTGTTTCAATAAAACAACACACTTGCCCTGTTGTATATGGAAGCAACTATCTTCTCTCTACTGGATACTGATGGCTTATTATATTTTGAAATTAGTTTTATCTGCTGCTACAATCAAGATCTCGAGTAAACAGAAAAACTAAATAATCTTCTCACTCAGATGACGAAAACTTTTTCAAAGATACAAGACTTAATGCTACAGATACAAAGTAGGGAAGATCAATGAATGCGGTGAAATTACTCCCTTTTTGATTTGGAGAGAGCTCTCTTCCTCTGCCCAAGCATATAATTATACATGTGTGGACTCCCTGCAATATTTTTTTAAATCGATTAGCAATAATAACTAATTGGGGGCGACACAAGAACAAAAGAAGAATGATGAATTCATGCCTGGGACATAGATTCCGAGAACTAGAATTGCGGCGTAGAAGTTATCAAATGAGAAGTTCCATTTGTTGGGCATTCTGATACAGTATTTTTCAGATCCCTGCATACAGATCAGATTGCTCAAGTGATCAGCAACAAATATTTCATCAAATGTGCAACTAAAGATATTGTTGTTCTTGCATGGATCAAATATACAAAACCAGTCACCAATTAGAGTTGAAGATTAGTAATTTCCATTAGTTATTTATCAAACACACGGCACACCACCAGTTTCCATTTTGTACCAACCGATTCATCAGTTTCTTCCCACAATTCACAATGAATATCCTAGCTATATGCCTATATCCCATAACCGTGTATGCATATCGCGGGATTTCTGTAGGAACAGTTGAAGAGGGTCCGAACCCATTTGCATGTGAAACAGATATCAACGTATGAAGGTAGAATTTACATGCCCACAAAGACATTTCTCGTTGAGAGTTGCTCAACCGAACATTAAGAAAAACTTTTTTGCTTTGCACTTTAAAATATCCTAGATAAGAAGCCGTTACTTAAGAAAATTCAAGCGGATCATTCTCACAAAATGTTATTCACACTTCTAACACCATAGTTCCTGTATTTATTTTAGAGCATGTGCTGACATGCAACAAACAAAGAAACGTATAAATGGGTCTACAAATTGTAGCACGTTACAACCACTCAAGCAGCAAGTAATCAGATCATGAAAAAAAAAAATATATGGCAAGAAGTTAAAGCTTTACAGAATATAAATTTAGGGGAGTATAACTTTAAAGCATTGTATGAACTGTTACCTTGATGTATGGCAAGGCAGTATATATTAGCCCAACTTCACTGGTGATGCCAGAAGGATACAACAACAAGAAGGTGCTGTACCTGCAAGGAGTGATCAAAGATTTACAAAATGATCTTAGGAATCAAATGCTTTTATGTAATGTGCACATTTGTATGGTTTTTACCTGAGCCACAACAGCCATGAAGGTGCAAACCCAAGAGCTTCCTTCAATCCAAAGAAAGAATACCTAATAATCTGCAATTTTAAGCAACGAGACGTTACTGAGTTGACATCTTAAAAAGGGAAAAGAGAACTTAGAAGATGATTTCTGGTGTCTTTGAGAAATTGAACAAGATCACAACAAATTTCAGGCATGAATAATCAATTGATATCCATAATGATGAATCATACAGAAGCATCTGCACGGCTATTATACTGGTTTACAGGTTTTACATCACAGGCCCAGACCTAAGGTTTACAAGGGCTATGAAAATAGCTTACGTCATCCAGGATAGCAATCTAGCATAATATAATAGTAATTGACTAATCAATAATTTGTTAGTATTGTGGATTTTCATAAATCTTCCTGGTATGGTTGAAGACAATCTCACAAGTCCCCACTCTACGATGAGAAAATATACCAGTAAAACAAGTTGTACTGTTAATTAATTGATCTGCATCAAATTGAAGTCCCTCACAAGAATTAACTGAGCCAATAAATTTGTTTATTCTAAAATTTATTTCCCAATTTACTGCGTCCCTATGATTATGAAGTGAATAGAAAATTAGATATTGGTGTTATAGGGTGCAATAAAAAGGAATTAAGGACAAATTGGAATCAATCAAACCAAACAACTCCAACGTCATCTTCCAATTATTATACTCTCTGATCCAGCTATAGGCAGCCTTATTTTTTCTTTCTCAAGCCTTGCAAGTTTTGCCATCACTGTCACTTCTAGTAAAGTATATTCTATAGCATCATATAATCAAACAAATCAAAACAGAATGAAATGGCAATCATGTAATGTAATATACTTGCCTCAGTGATAGACCAGCTGATGACCAAAGAAGTAGCAAGTATATGAGTTTGAGTCTGCGCACAAGATCCCAAGTCCGTTAGTTAAGAGAGAAAAAAATAACACTTTAATCATCAGATGCTAAGTAGAATTTCATGCTCAAACCTCGGGGAAGCTCCATAGGATGCCCCAAGTTACATACAACCTTGATCCTATCTGTGGCAATGTTGCTGTCACAGGAGATCTCACCAAACCTGCTCAAAACAAACAAAAAAACTTATGAATTACACCTCGTTTTAATTGATTCGACAGAATTGTCTTTCGTTTGCAAATCATCAAACACGAACATATACTCACCTACTAGACCGTGAAGAATCTGTTCCGCAACAAAATTCAGAAGGAAAAAAAAAATCAAATTTCATAAAGTAATGCAAAATGTAGGTGCGATGGAAAAAGAAAATGCTATTTTAGGAATTATTTCCCTGAAAAACAAACGGAATCGGAAAGAAAAAAGAAAACAGTGAGACTGAAGAGTACCTCCAAAACGGCAGCTGTTTGAGCCCACGGGAGAGGCCTCTCGACGGCACTGTAAACTTGCTCGTGGCCTGACTCCTTCAGTGTTTTCAGAGCCAAAAACAGCACCTGAAACCTGGAAAGCACACACAAGTACTCATCAAAAATCAACACAACTCGACAAATATGTATATATATATATATATATATCGAATTCAGAAATGGAGGAACTTGCCAGCCGACGAAGACGGTCCAATTGTAGACGGAGAGGTATATGCGCCTGAGGAGCGACAAAAATCCTGCCATTTTTAATTCCGGAAGCTGAGAGAGATCTCGTGTATAGATCCTGCAGTGCAGCTAGAGACGGAGAAAGCGAGGCGTAGATAGAGAAAGGACACAGAAATAGGTGTGTCTGGATTGATGGAGAATTTATGGAGGTATTAAATAGTTGCAGGTGAGACAGTTGAGCAGATCAACCACTCGAACGGCGTGTGATCTGAAAGTATGACATTTTTGTGCAGCAGAGCACGACGAAGATGCGGTGTCGTATGATGGGTTGAGAGTAGTGCTAGCATCAGCATGTGCCATGTGGTGAGTTCAGTTACAGAAGCAGGACAGTGACGGGAAAACGACCACACTCAAATTTAAAATAGTCTTGGACTCAAGATATTGTGTTCGGTTTGGGCTCTCTAACCCATTGACTAGTATTTTACTTCATAAACAACAATAATAGTAGTAATAG